>JAQFZM010003700.1:0-10646 GCA_034695785.1 Galumna obvia
CTCTCCCTCCCTCTCCCTCCAACTCAATATAATTAATATATTTTATATTATAGACACTATATTATAGTGAGTAATGAAGGGAAGGAATAAAAATATAAATCCATAGGTTTTAGTTAGTGTTTCATATATTACTGGAAAAATAATATTTCGTAAAAACTGGTTGTCTGTACTGTTTTTAAAGTAAAGAGTAAGAGAGAGGTCTGTTTTCTCTTAACATAATTGTAAAATTAAATAAAAGTTAATGAAAAGAGCATGAAATACCAATTAAACTATTTATAAATATATAAATAAAGTGTATATAAAAGTCATAGATTATTTTGTTCAGAACTTTTTAGTGAATTGCAATTTGCAATTCCTATCACTAAAAGCTTTGAGTGAAGGAATAAAACGCGTTTCAAATAATATTTTATAATTTTAACTGTAATTACAAATAAAGGATTGCTATTAATTAGAGATAAGGAAATATTAGAATAATTTTCAAATCTATTAAAACACAAATATTACGATTGAATTTCTAATTAGAAGACATACAAAACAAATCAAAACTCATGTTTTTCACAATACTTTTTCATAGTTTATATTTAATATTATACACAATTATATATTCTATAGAAATTTATCCATTTTTTTATTTGAGTATTTGTTAATTAAAATTCATAGAAGTGTTTTCTCAGTTAATTGTAAAATATATGGCTATATATTAGTTGTGTTCAAATACTCGTCAAAAGCTTTTTTATTATAATATTTTTTCTGATATATCAGTAAAATATCTTTTTTTGTTTCGAATGAAAATTAGTAATATATTTGTGATGACATTTTTAGCAGCAAAACGCAAACTGAATGCTCTCCTGTCTGTCACTCGACAATAACCGAAATATATGAGGTCACACACATGGGAGCAGACCTGACAACCATCAGAGTGACACATACACATAGCTATGGCACAGCCATACCAGCAAAACGTTCCCCAATATCTGAACAAATGCTTAGAGAGAGAAAAAGAGACAGAAAAAAGTTTTATACATTTTTTAGACCGATATCAGTGTATGTGCCTCTGCTATGGCAGTGCCTGTTTTGTGCTTCATTACTGCAAATTGCTCGACAAATGCTGTGCCATCGACGCAATGCCGCAGAACCGACTCACGTCTTATGCAATTTTGGACTCACTTTTATGCCATATATATATATACACACAATATATTTGGCTCAATAATAGACTAATATTATATAAGTTTAATGCACAGCCTTTAAAGCCCTGACCGCCTATTTTGGTTCTTCTCTGTTCTGACGAATAACCTCTTGTTTTATAAGAATAGTGAAATAACTACTCCTTTATAACAACTTTGAATAACTATTCCATTGAAACACTATTTTAGATATACCTTAAAATGAAATATTTGTGTTGAGTCGCGAAATACAAATATTCAATAAAACAATTCACTGTTTGTCTCAACTCTATTACAACCAATTGTATAGAATTAAGTCTTAAGAATGTCGAACACAAATACAAATGATGTAGAAGTGATACAAAACTACTTTTATTATTACCATTTATATGACTAAATAAAAAGATTTTCTCGGAATCATCTAAACTATTGATAGCAATGAAATCAATAACTCTTCCCATTATTTGCAACTCAATTCTTAGCGAATATATGCGTATTATTGCATTTTGTTATACTTGTGTGACTCTTCCACTCTTTTTAATGGTTGTCTCTCCGTCTCAGGTCTTATCCGGGGAATTGTTGGCAACTATTAGCTCGAAAAAGGCTTATCAGACACTAATTTCAATGAGAGACGTGCGCTCATTAACCGTCTCTTCGACTCTACTCTCTTGTCTTTACCATTGAAACCATACAAACCATATCAGTAGACCAGAGTTACGGTCAGAGAGAAGGAGAGAGAAGTGCACTGAATTCTTTGTATCGACAATAAAAATAATAATTTGTGATATGTGTGTACACAAAGCACTTCATCATATAATAAGCTCTTCATTGCGTTTGTGTCTCATCTCTGGTCTGTGCCATCGCCTCTCTCTTCGGTTCACTACTCAACTAATCCTTGTTTTTCATCTCATATATAATACAAACAAAAGGCAATGAAATCATAGCAATCATGCGATCGATATAATCCATTATAACTGTTATGTCAGTGGCTCTCGAGGTTTGCACAAAGATTTGCTTAAATTTTTCTTTAGTTTTCATTTATTTGCCGATAAAGTTATGTGTGAATCGAGAGTCAGAGCTCACAATCAAAAGAAATAATGAATGTCTTATTTGAGAACAAAATTAAAGCCAAAAAACTTTTAGCGAAACAATTGTATAGAAATTATTTTATATCTTTTATTATATCAATTAAAGTATTTTAACTAAAAAATAATATAATATAAAAATATATCAATGACTTAACAAATAAGTGTTGAATACGTGTACTAAATAACAGCTAATTCTTAATAATACAAACCATAAATAAATGATCAAAAATAAAGTTAATCACTATTTGAATGGAATATTTGAGCTGACCTTAACTTTTATTTTTCATTTCAAACATTTAATAATAAAAATATTGAATAATCAAAAAGAAAAACCAATCACTCATATAAAGGCTAAGAAAGTGAGACAGGAATTCTCTAGAAATAAAAAAGACCAAGACTTAAAAAATATTAACTAAACAAGAAAAACAAAATTACATATCGATATTAGAAACTCATTTCGGATGTTTTCCGTGCCGTTCGTATTAAAAATATTTTTTTCCTCACTTTTTAACTAAAAATTTATTTTTATTTTTAATGCCTTTTATGCCTCTCTTTTACGATAAGAGAAAAATATAGGATTGACTCAAATATAATATAATATATAAAACTGTATTAAATGGTGAATAAAAAGAGCGTTTTAAACGTTAGCTGACGTAAACTTTTCGCCACGAATAACTTTAACGCCCAAGGTCACTCAATTTATAATAAATCTATGTTCACCTGTTTTTTGCCTGACTTTTCTCGACGTTTTCTTACCAAAACTTCTAACGCAATGAGAAAACGCCAAAAAAAACTCTTCTTTGATGTTAAGGCCATAACTGATCAGCAAAACTCTCTTAATAACTATTTTATAAGAGATTATAATTAAAATTATTAGCGCTTTTCCCTCTTATCTATCATTGAAACTACGGTATCGTCTCTTTGAAAATATGGTTTTATATAAAAGTAAACTATTTTTAAACATATTTTTCATTTAAAACCATTTAAAGGAAAAAAATTAATTATTATTATATATAATAAAAGTCTTATTTTATTTTTGGCTAAAAATTATTTCTTTCAATAAATAACTTGTAAAGCCATGATTAGCAAGGTATTTTTTACTCTAAAATTCATGAAATCTAAAATCAATTTGTCTCTGAGACGAGTCGGAAGTGAAAAGAGAGGAAAGAAATGAAAATATCAGTCAATTCTTTAAAAGGAAAAAAATAAAACCAAAATAAATGAAAATTTCTTCAAAACCGACATTAAATTCATTGAATCGAGAATTTCAAATGAAAAGCGTTTTAATTCGCTTATACTCCAGTTTTTCTCTCAACTTAAAAACATCACTACTATTACTACAACACAAGAGTTTAAAATATGCAAAAAATTTTATTCAATGCAAGTGTTTTGTTTGTTTACAGTGCGAGCCTTTAGGGCTTTAAACTTATTTGAGTTGTTGTCGGTCTATGGAAATGGTGGCCAATATATATATACTCCGCGAATGGTAACATTGCATGAATAATGCAATAGCTAAATGTGCATGGCTAAGTGAGTGCTGCATTGCCTCTGTGTCAGTGCCTAACCAGAATAGTGTCTGCAGACACCGGCACTCTTTTTCATGCATTTTTTTGCTATTATATATTCTGATTACCGTTTTTGCGTAATAGAGTCTCTCTCTCTCTCTCTCTCTCTCTCTCTCTCTCTCTCTCTCTCTCTCTCTCTCTCGCCATTCATTACCATTTTTACAACATTTTTACAAACTCTGTCTTACAATGAAAGTCAAGATCCAAATTTACTGCATATTGGATGTCATGATTGGGATACGGAATAGAAGTCAATGTGAAGTCAATGTAAAGACCGGTACCCTTTGTTTTTGTAGCTTTTCGTTAATTGAATATCAAATGAAAATTGAAAAAAATGTTTGAATTGCTTTTCAGACGAATTTCGCAATAATTGTGGGAAAACATTATTATTCATTTAAATTCACTCTTTTTCTCTTCAATTGAAGATAATTTCATAAAATATAAGCAAAAATGTTATTCAATGCTATGAATATTATTTGTGTAACGATTGATATCAAAGTACGCATACTTTGGTCACGACTTTCATCTTTTATTTTCTGCTCGGATTATAACCAAAAGTTTAAAATCTCTTAAAAAAGGCACTAAAAGTAGATTTTTCATTATTGGTTATAATGTTGGCTCATTTTCTCACTCAATCAGCTGCTGTTCCTCACATTCTGTTCCTCACAAAATAGCATTCGATTGGTATCAAATCTAAAGGGAATTTTTCAAACTTTTCAGAGCACAGAATGTTAGCCCAGAGTTCTGCCAAATGCGAAGATTAGCCGCAAGCATATGATAATGACTTAAAAAAACTTTACTCAACAAGTTAAGTTAAGGCAAGTTTTTCTAACAAGTTTTACTCCTGGCAGCCGACACACAGCTCTCTCTCTCTCTATCAGTGCCCCTTATATCTCTACCTTACCTCTGCATATCTACTATCAGATGTGCTCTGCTGTGTGTGTTGTGTGTGCTGTGGGCACAGTGCTCACAGTCATTTCACTAGAATAGGGGACGAAATAAAAAGTTTTCCAACAAATTTAATAAAAGTTTAACATTGAGTCGAATACTGCCTCTAATAAGTTCTATAATAATAAGTGTAAGACTCGAAACGCATATTATTCAGTTCACTCTCGAAAGGTATTCGTTCCCAAAAATCTTGTGCTCTTAAGCATAGAATGAATGCTCCATATCTCGTAGGCCGATATCAAGTGGTGTGCGGCCAACAATTTCTCCCAAAAAGAGTGGTATCTGAACGATGATTAAAAAAACTACTATCGAAGACACACATCAAAAGTCAATTGCTTTCAAACAAATCTTAATAAATAAAAATACTTTGAAAAAAGAAAAAACAGAAAATAAATATAATTCAAAAAAATTAAATATAAAAAAGCACCAAGAGCAATACAGAAGAGAGAAAAAACATTAACCGAAAGTTAATATTTGATTCATAAATTTAAAGTTAATTTTATTCGGCAAACATTCGCCACACAAGAGAACAGATTACACCTCAAAAGAAGTATAATTTTTAATTTAATTTATTCCCATATATTTATGCATCCAATGATTTATATCTCTCTTTTACAGAACTTTGTGTATAAGAGTACGGACTATATTTTGTCTTCAATTTTTAGGATAGTATTGAAAAGCCAGAGCTCTCATTATTACTGTCAGAGATAACTGTTTTTATTGGTATTCACTTTATATCGACTTTTTTATAAAGTTTTTCGACCAAAAAATACGATAAGAAATAACTTTTTCTTATTTCTTAAAACAAGAAGAAATAGTTCTCTCTCTTGGAATAGTCATCGAGAGAAAGATCGAGACCAGTATTTGCTATTTCGTGCAAATTTCTCTCCTTTTTATTTGATTTTACTTTATTTGATAGGAAAGGGAGTGTTTGTGTGTATGTGTTGTGTGTATTAGTCATTTAAGCAGCAAAAAGAGCGCCTCTTTTTCTCTATCATTTGATTTTTGGCTTTTATTAGCAGTAAAAAAGTTATTTAGTATTTTGTTTGGGACCGGCAATAGTCGAGGTTAATGTACGACTCATCCTCGGAGTCCAAAACTGTTACACACATCACACGTGAGAAATAAGAGTTAAGTTCTATAATTGAGAGCACAAGACTCTCCTCGGATTAAAATCTCATAAATATTGAGTTCAATATAAAGTATTATATATTATACTTGAGTTTAGGTATAGTTTAGTCATAACCCTATGTCTGAGTGAATGTTAGGCCAGAAATATATCTAATATTTATTGCTATCAATAAAACCTATTATGAAAAGAGCTTTTATTTAGCGATAGATTTGACAATAAGTGGTATCACATGCATCACATGCCAACACCGATCGCACCGACCGTTTCGCCGCTCACGAGATATGCCTATTCAATGTCTATTACTGTTTAGGACCTCTTATTGTGTTCATTGATTTGAATAGAGAGAGGAAACAACAGACAAAACAGACTATTGAAGACTGAGCTGAAACGTGGAAAAGTCATTTGTATGATTGATCAGACCTGTGCCACAAAGTGAAAGCCTAAAACAGACAAACGCCAACCTGTAACTAATGGTAAGCAATACCAGAGCACCAGAAATTGGAGACAAAGCGGCTGAACAAGTTGTGCCAATTCAGAGGAGACGACTGACTGGTTCTCACCATTCGCTTTGACTATTCGGGAGAACGCTTTCTCTGGGGTACGGTTTGTACGGTTTGTTACAAATATTAAACGCTATCAATACTATCGTTATGTGACGTTCCATTGAATCGCTCGCATATCCAGTGCTAACCATTTGCCCGAACCTTAAATAAAAACTTATCGGTCTCTCCCTATCTCTTCTGTGTTTGTGGTGTTTCTCTTTCAGGTCACACAATCTTAACTTTTTTTATACAAACGAAAAGTGTATATAATATACGAATAGTTTTCTGTATTTTTCTCAACCGATCCTTTTCTGGCAAAACGTTTATTCACTCAACAAACTGTTCATATGTTTGCAAAATTTCTTTAAACCCAAAGAAAAGAGTGTTTTAACAGTTTTCTAAATAGTGGTCTTTACCAAAAGGATCTGTCCCTCATTCTGTGCAAAGAGGTCTTCACGTAATATCAGTTTCGAAATTCTATTATATAATATTTGAGTAAATTGTTTGGCCAATAGTACAGCACATCTTTTGTGGTTTTACGTTCAATTGAAGTCATTATTTAATATATTATTAAAACAAAAAAATATTAATAACATCCCTCTCCTTCTCCCTATCCCTTCACTCTTCTCTTTATATTGTATTTTATGGTTCTCTCATTCAAAACTCTCCTCTTTTTTCTTCTATAATTTTTTCATGATTTGGGAGTAAATCCTTTCAAAAAAGAAATATTAATTGAATTTTCATTACATAGGAAGCAATGCCTGTAAAAAAATAAGGTCTAAGGGCACAGCCTGTGTAGCACTGGTTGTGTTGCCAGTGCTAAACAAGTCCCTTATTTTCAATTTATGTGCGTTCAAACAATTTTGAGGTCAAAAAATTGTAGAGAAAAAGCAAAATGTATTTAATCGAATGATATATAAACAGCAGAACACTATTCGATACTTTACCTGCGCTACAGAACAGTACTGTTTTATGAATGAATTGATGTCGATGATGGTGGCGGTGCCAATACAGCACACACACAAAACACCAAACACTGCTTTATGTGTATGGAGGAGGAAAGGGTCATATAGTGGGCCAAAACGAATTTCCTGCCTCGCAATAGCCTATCCTTAAAACGTGAGTTTGGACTCGTTTCGCAATTTTCCTAAAACACAGAGCACTGGATATTAAGCTTTGACTTAATGCTAGATTTAAGATTCAGTTCATATGCTATTCAGCCGGTGATGGCATTCAATGAGAAAAAGGAATTCAGTTTGAAGTTCACCCCTTAAAAGGCTATTATTATTATTATTATATCTATGGAAGAAAAGCACTTAATATTGTAAAACATCTCAACTAATAAATAAATAAATAAATACCTTTTACTGACTCATACAAACAAAATTATAAACTTGTAATCTTTGTGTAATACTTATTGCAGAACCTTTTCTGGCACAAGTCATCAATTGCTTATACCTGAGACATACTTTTGAAATTAATGCCAACCATTATTAACAAAACCTACCACTCATTGGACAACAAAAATAAGTTAAACTCAGATTAAAAACGGTTTTTATGGCTTTTCATAGAAAAGAGAAAAAAAATCATTCATTTTATTATTAATTGAATAGAGATATGAATCGGAGGATAGCCTTAGTTTTTGGTAATTGATTTCTTATGAGCTTTTGATTGATATTAATAATGAAAAATTAATTTATTTCTCCCATTTTTGTGCCCTTACTTTCTCTCTCTGATTGAAAACATGACTTTTTTGGTAACTATTGACCAAAACTAAGTGAATATAATGAGTGAGACTAACACTAATTCACACAATATTAGAGTTTTGCGTGCATTCAATGCACAAAAAACTGAGAGCACATACCATAGAGACTGGAAAAACACTTTCATCTCTCACACAGATATGTAATATTAGATATGATTATTAATATATGACACTGTCCTCCAAATACATATATTAGAATAGGCCGTTCCTCTCACTAATATTTTTATTTCTATTCCTCACAATTCTCATAACAAATTATCCAGCACATATGTATACTGTCGTCTCTTATTCTGTCCTCTTTGGAACGCATTTTGTAGTCATTATCATGGATAGGGATAACACGCCTCGCGCTCACAATTCCAGCCTTTTTATTATACGTCGCGATAAACTCTAACCGATTATTTTATCGCAATAATCATTAGAACATAACTTTACTTTTTCTTTCTCTCAATTTCTCCGCCATTTCTTCATTTTTATTATAATTTCCTCTCTTCTCATATCTGTAAATGTCGTCTCAAGAAATAGGAAAGAAATTATTCAATCATTTCAACTAATTCTCTCTCTCTCTCTCTCTCTCTCTCTCTCTCTCTCTCTCTCTCTCTCTCTCTCTCTCTCTCTCCGCAATTAATTCAATTGATGTCCAAATCGAAGTAAATAATAGAAAAAGTGTCGTTTGAATGACACTTAAGATAGAAATTAATTGTGAGAATTCAGTGTTCATTAAACTCGTAATTCGCGATTCCTTTTCTGACTATCTATTAGTCGGTAAATAGAAAAAAGCATTTAATCTCTTATTTCACTCTCAGTTTTAATGTCTTTTTATTATTATTTAATTGAAAATTAGAGGAAAATAATAATAAATCTTAAATTAGAAAAAAGCGATTATAACTGAGAATAACTTCCTGTATAATACTTGACTCAAAGTGAATGTCACTAAACACCAGACATTACTTTTAAAGGAAAGGAATTTGTCTCAGAATAAAAAAAGATAAAACCATTATTTCAAGAAAAGCAAAGGTTAACCCCAAATGTGAATATCTCTGCAAATAATTACAAACATTAGCGGAGAAACAAAATTATTATTTTTCTTCATCTTTGGTCCCAACGATTGAGAGTTGAATAAAACGGTTACTCAAAGTATGCGATCCGAACGACGTTCTAATTTAGTTCACTCTTCGCTAAATAAAAAAATCATAAAAAGCGAATACCATATGAGAGCTGTTATTATTAACTAATGACTTTCTCATCCTCACAGTCCTCACTATAAGTAAAGGTAATTATTAAAGTACTCATTAATTTAAATCCAGTCCAGAGCTCAGACCAATGCCAGAGTAATGAGAAACACAACCAGCAAATCTATTTTGTCATTCTCTCTCTCCGACTGTCTTTCACTCTTAGCCTCTCCTCTATTAGTGTTCTCTCGTTCGGTGGTTTTCTAATGAGTTCCAAGGTCTCTCTTTATGCAAATTACCCCCGGAATTACTTTTTTTAGCGACACCTTCTTCTTAATTCCATATTGACATCGATTCTAATCAGTTTTATGCAAATATTATCGCATAAATAAATCATTTTTTATCAGCTAGATTACTCATCAATGGCCAAGTTCATAGGGAACTTCCCCTGTTCAAAATATGATGAACTTGGCTATTTATATATGTTTTGTTAATAAAATTACAGTAATAGTAATTGCATTACCAAAAGAATATTGAAATAGAAATCAATATAATTTTGTTTAGCACTGAATTCACATATAAAAAAGTGAGGACAAAGTCAAGTCCTAACGCCGTTTCTCTCAATACATAACATAATATATTTGTGTATTAGATATGAAAACATATATAATATATAATTTACGCTAAAGTCGATGACTGTTTTTAAAAAGTCGTTTATTGCTGGCAATAATCACTACAATTCTGGTCAGAAGACCCGACCATTGCTGAGAGAGAGAGAGAGAGAGAGAGAGAGAGAGAGAGAGAGAGAGAGAGAAATGCAGTTTTAAATAATTTAGTGAGAGTTGATTGAAAAGCGAGAGGAGAGGACCGGTAGCTATGCTTCGAAGGAAATTGTCAATTGAAAATTACATGCATTCAAAACGAAAGAACAGCAAATTTTCTCTTTTAAATGCAGATGTAATACATATTCCCTGTGTTTAGAAATTGTGTGTTTGTCCTAAAAAGCCTAATGTCTATAATATATCTATTCTTTTACTCTAAATATCAATTTAAGTTTAGGCCCAGTGTTTGAAATTTCCCCCAAAAAACAAATGTTTGGATGTCTTTCCGTTGCGTTTAATTTCGACTACAGTTTGGGTTTAGTTATGAAACAAAACACTAAACTAAACGACTTTTGTTTCTTATTGTCTCACAAAACATATAAAAATTGTCTGCCATCAGAACCACTAATAAATGGATTTTGATTCTGTGCGCTCAAAGTCTTGTGT
>JAQFZM010003701.1:0-10643 GCA_034695785.1 Galumna obvia
TAAAATTTTATATTTAACAATGGGGGGAGTTAATGTATGTGCATGCTAATTCTCGTTGCATTTCGTCAAGTAGTTAACGAAATATAGCTAGTCAAGTTGTCCTAGTTAGATTTGAACACTACTGTATGCAAAAAGCTGTAATTTTTAAGGAAAATAACTTAAAACTTAATAAAAACGTCAAAATTACAGTTTTTGAGTGAAAAATTTGATGAAGATTTTTTTGAAAAATGCAAAATTTGTCAAAAATTCATAGTTGTTTGCATTAATTTTTTAAAAAATAGGTTAAAATATGACTAAATATACCCATATACGTCAAAAAAACAGCTTAAAAACAACGTTTTATGCGTTTTTAGGCATTTTTTGGTCATTTTCAAAATACCTCCCCTAATACCCCCCTGGAGCCGGCAAGTTTGGCCATGTCTGAAAAAACATTTGATCTAAAAATCTGAAAACACTATTTGTTTGAGCATTGGATGAGTTCATTGCCAACCATTTAATTTCTGGCATTAAAACAAAAGTCTTAAGTTATGGGACGAGTCTTAAGTTTTGACTATTGCTTTGTTGTTATTCTGAAAATAGTATTTTCGATAAATCTTTTCCTTTAATACAAAACAAATAATTGGATCAAATATTATATAACAAATTGCAGTCTAAGCGGAATGCAATGCAATGTATCGGCAAAAAGAGAGGACGACTCACTCAACCGATTGCTATTACAGTGAATCACAATCTCTGTATGATATCTGATCCAAACAAAATCACATATGAATTGCCAGTTATGACAAACTAATCGTATCTTTTGTTCACTAAAACCAAACACTAAAATGATTAGAAAACTAAGAAAATAAATAAAAGACGATATGATAGCAATCGATGTAAAATCGATTTCTTTTTGTTGTTTTATATAAAAATAAAATAAAGTCTAAAAATCCTAAAAATTATAGCAATTGATAAGAAATGACTCATCTCTTCCTCAATGATTTTCAACTGAACTTTATTAGACTAAAAGAAATGTTTGTCAGGTCTTCGAACTCAATGGATGATAATAGGGAAGGAATGGATACATTTTGGATCCTTGAATGGTTAACATTTTTAAAGGTATTTGCTATAATTTTGAGCAAGAATATTTTAATTTTTAATCTCAACTCTTAAATTATTGCTATCGAAATGTTGATTATTTGACTTAGAATTCATCAGAAATTTCCTTAATTAGGAAATAAAACTAAGAATTTTAAAGTATTTTTTAATTTAAATTCGTTAATTTGCGAGAACTAAATACATTTTAATGGATGAGTTCATTTTAAATTTTAAATAAGACTACTTATCCTCCAAACAATTTCTATAAATCTTATGCTAACTTCCGATGGTATCATTCCTTTGGAAAAATTGCTTAAATTCACTTTATTTTTGAACGAATATTTCTACAAATTTAATACATAACTTGCAAAATATCAAAACAATATTTTTATTGCAAGAGCATCTAAACTAAAATTTGGAAGAAATATGAAACAAATAAAGAAAAAAATCAGTTTAAAGACGAAATGATTGCATAATAAGATAATGAACTCGTTTATCACTGAATGATAAATATATTATTGATATTTTGATAAACTGTAAGAAAAAATAACTAAAACGGTCTGACATTCAATAAAAAAGAAGAGTAAATAATTCCTGTCCTCAATCGACACTTTTTATCTAAATTTAATTTTATTTTGAATTGGATTTCAATTAAAATCAATTCAAGTCTTGTTCTCACATTATATTTGAACTTTTTTTTCAAAATGAATTCAAAATAAACCAAAATATCAAATGAATAACAAATAAAGAAAACCTCATAATTACAGTCATTTATGAATCATTTTTTCCTTAAATATAATTTTGAAAAATGTCTTAAATATTATTCATTTTTTAATCCTTAAATATCTGAAGAGAATTCCATTTCATTTTTTCAGATATAATTCAAATTTGTTGATAAAATGTCACATTATTTTGTTTATATAATCTAGTTTATTTTGTTTTATTCTTCATATGGAATCTTAGATTGTTTTTATCATAAATTAATCATTGATCTAATCCTAGGATATGTATCAAAAGTGAACAAGATTAAGTGCAACTCATAGAAAATTTGCTGAGTTTTGACGTTTGAAAGTCTGGTTGAGTTCATTGTCAGAACTGAAAACATTGGTTCGATTGCTATCAAAATAAGTGACATTTATTTTGTTTTATATAACAGTCAGGCATTGAATAACTTATTTTAAGTCATATCAAGAGACAGACCTCAGAGATTGTCAGAAAAATTTAATTTTTTCAAAATTTATTCAAACAAATGACTGATTCTTTAAATGATATCAGAATCGAAGCAATTATAGAGAGAATGAGAGAGACTTATATCATATCGAAAAAGTCATTAAAAATTAATTCAAAAAAATAAAATGAAAGCAATTTTATGTAATTATAGCCATTAATATTTTATTAATTGTGAAATAGAGCATAGATTTTCTCCCCCTTTCCCTCACTTCCCCTCTACTTCTGTTTTTTCAGAATATATTAGAAATATATTTATATTTGAAATTATAGTCATTTCTAAATAAAGTGAACAAAAGATTAATTTTTCACAAAATTAAATGAATTTTAAATTTAAGTTTATTTTGAGAAATCTTCTCATCAAAAGGATTGGGTTTTCGAGAATCCATTCAAAAGCCATAAATTTGTTTTTCAAATTTCTAAGACATGGAAAAGAAGTCATGAATAGATGTCTAAATTTAAGCCAATTAGAATTCATTGATGAAATACTTAATCAATTAATTAATTGGATTAAAAGGGGTTTCCGATTCATCATTTGATGAATTGCTTAAAAAACTAAAACAGAATTCAATTCATTCGCCAAAAGAGTCATTTAATTCGGTTCTCAAAACAGTTATTAATCGCTTATATAAAAAAATTGTAAAATAGTCTTAGAGTTAAACGAATTAAATATAAAATAATTTTTAAATATTTTATTCTTTTAAGTCATTAATCTTTTGGGAAAAGTTTAAGATATGAGCCGACAGTGAAGTTATGATCCCAAACATATCCTGCTTTTAAGCTCTGAGTTGTGAACTAAGATTTTGTTATGAATAAAAAACTAATTAAATGATTGGTTCTTGACTTCATTGAAATGTGTATTTCGTTCAAAATAGGAAATAGGATATAATGGATATAATGGATTTAATCATTTATATATGAGTCAAAAGCAAAGGATGATCGATAGGTTACCATTACTTAAGTAGATCTTGACTTTTACCTCTAAAGATCGTTAGGGTTGTGTCCGAATCCATACAATTCTCGGAATTTTGACAATTTATAAGTTAATACAGACCTCAAGATTTCTAAAGAAAAAATACATTAATTTTAGTGCCAATAATTTTCATTAAGAATTCTATAAACTCTATGGGAATGTTATTCAGGTATTGTTCTTATGTTGAAAATATTAAACTCGAATATTTCAAAAGGCAAAATGAAACTATAAGGGGTACTATAACTTTGTATTGGTTTCAAACTGTTTGAAAAATTATGATTTGATTCAAATTCGCTCTCATTTTGCAAATCATTTGAAAATAAATTGACATTTCCTCAATTTTATCGAAATTTTTCTTGAAATGTCTAAATCGAACAATATTTCAATCTAGTGTTGACTCTTTCCTGGGGTATAACAGTATCAAGACATGTATCAAGGCACTTTTTAAATAATGCCAAAGAGAAACAGGTTTTCTATTAATTCTATATTTTGAGGCGTTTTCTCTTAAATGATATCGAAAACAAAGAGAAATTGATTCCAGACACTTCTTGTATCACACTACTAAGCCATTTGATCAATTGGTCTAGCCCATTTAAAAAAAACAATATAATGTTTCCGGGACTCCTGTAGTGTTGACCAAAATTCACTATTAATTGTCAAATATATTTCATACTTTGAATATATTATCTGTAAATTAGTTATTACTGTTTATCATTTATTTTGGTCAGCCCTCACTTTTAATTAAGTTTTATGGTTAAAAGATAACAGTTTAAGAGTGGAAGTCATAACTATATAAATAAAAGACTATTATTTTATAAATTTTAATATTTTATTGGATAATATTTAGAAATAATCAAATTTTAATCGTTATTTAATTTGAGTAAAGAATATGAGACCAACAAATCTTTGAGCAAATCTTTAGACTTTTCAATGAATTCATATGAGTTTGTAAATGGCATAACAGATGAGAACTGCAGCGGCAACTGTCACCACATTCGCTTCTAGACGACAATGGGATTCGAAGAACTTCCTAATTTGACCCTTTGGCGGTCGACCCCGTTTTCCCTTTGTTCCCACTTTTGCCGTTTTCTTTGTCTTTTTTGGTGGCATAACTCAATCTTTTGTTTCAAATTCTTCTATAATATTAAAACTGTTTTTCAATAGTTTTTGTAAATTTAGTTTGAAATTCAAACTTTAAATTTAACTCAATTTAACCGATAACGTCTCGCAGCGAGACGGTGACCAAGTTCATTGTTGAGCTATTGACCAATTAAAATTCAGTATTTTAAATATTATGAGTCATTCAGATATTCTGTTACTTTTAATATTTAAGTCATATTATATTAAAGAAAAAACATATAATTTTAAAAATTAATTTATATTTGATTTAAATTTAATGATCTTTGCATTAGATATGCTTTCATTAAATATTTAATTCAACTAAATTTTTTTTTATAAATTAATAATTATTTGATCCGAAATTATTAGTTAAGAAGAAGACCTTAAATTAGTTGAAAGAATTAAAAGAAATACTTAATATATAATGAGTTTTAGTCGAATTCATTAAAAATCTAATGCAATGTTTTGTCCATTTGTTGGATAGACTTGTATTGAGAAACAATTCTTTGAAATCATTTGTTTTTCTGACATTTATTGTGTTTTTGCTTTTAATAGTAAAACCTCTCCATATCCTAAAGGATGTCCTTTAAGAGGACTGTTATAGAAAAGACTTCTCTTAAGACACTTAACAGTTACCTAAAGTATAGCTCAGAGCTATAAAAAATATTTATACCAAACCATTAACAGCATTACATAAATGATTCGACACTCGTTTGATCAGCACTTAATGGTTTGGACATCGATTACATATTTATCTTAAGCTTATTTTTGGATAAAACTACCACAAAATATAAACACCCAAACTATGGCTCAATGAATACCTCAATCAAACAAAATTAAGTTCAATATTTGCGGCAAATTTTTAAACATTAATTGAATTTAAGAAAAATTAGTTTCAAAAACGAAAAAAGTAAACAAACAGTTAAACCAAATTTGAAAGACTCGTTAAAAATCCAATTAATCTAAAAATGTCCACAAATGAAACCACGAAATAATTGGATTTATTAAACATTTAGTCTTTTAAATATAATTAATTATCATGGCTTATGCACTTAATTATATTAGACCATGTTAAAAATATATTTTAGGTTTAATCATATGCTTTCTAATAATCAAATGACTTTCAAACACTATTTAAGCCAAAAGATTATTCCCTTAAATGAACTAAAAGTTCATTTAAAAACTTTTGAGTAAAAAAACTATTTAATGACAAAATATAACATTTTGTGTAAAAACTTTTCTTTTCACTCAATTAACTTTCAATCGTTAAGCCGTGGGTTTCCATCGATTTCTTTACAAATGTTGAGCACTTGTTTTCAATGCATTTTATAATTAGAAACAAATGTCAGACACAATATAGGAATCAATTTTCAGTTAAATTAAATTATTATAAAACCCATTGAAAACGAAATAATTAAGTGGACAACAAAATTAAGTCACGATAAGTAAATAGATAACTTATAATCATGCTCAGATTCAAATAAAAAGAGCATGGGTGGTCAACAAGCAATTCAGGGGTAAATATTGTAATTTATGCTGTAATTAAGATTACTTATAAAAGAAATTACTAATAAATGATAAAATATTCATCAAATTGTTGTTTGATTTCAAAGGCTTTAAATAAATTTCAATTGAATTTTGAAATAAATCGAATCCCACATCATTTGAACTGTTCCTACAAAAGTTTAAATCCAAAAATCATTCACAAGTTTTACCACTCATTCACTTAAATTTTAAAAATTTCAATAAAAAAAGCATAAAATCAAAGACTAATAAATACTTATTTATACGACTTTTCAGTTTATTTTAATCTTTAAAATCAAACATAAAATCATTAAAAATTTTAATTAGAAATTTCTTTTAGCACTTAAAATATGACTCAAATATTTGAAATGCTTTAAACTTTTCAATTGATATAATAAATGTTTTGGATGTCATTTAAGTCTGACATTTATTTTATCTTAAAATATCCATTTTTCAGAAGTTTTTTTCCTCTCAAAGAGTAGTCCTATTATGGGTTAAAACAATCTCAAACAATCTATAATCACATTTTAAAACATTTCAACTAAAATATTGAACCAATAAATCAGAATTTGAATTAAGTCATAATATTTTCACATAAAATCTTTCAAAAAATATATGGTATATTAAAACCCATTTTTGGGAATCAAAGACAAGTTATTATATTATCTATTTTTCAATGAAAATGTGCTTTCAATGCATAATATTTAATAAAGAATATGAATAAAAATATTTTGAAAATTGACTCAAACTTATACATTATGTGATGCGTTTGCAAAACACGAGTTTATTATTCCTTAAAAGCATTGAAATGTTGAGAACATGGATGTGGGGCCCAAAGGAAGGGCAAAGTATAAAATACATTTATACCGATTCGCCAAATTATTCGGTGTTTAATATTTATATAAACGAGAGATATATATAATTGCATTCCAAGCGTTAAAACTATAAAAAAAACTTAAAAAGCCTTTTATATGATTTCTAGAACTCGATTTTCAGTGCAAACTATTCTTTAAGATTTCTTAAGTTTTTTCTCTTCTTTTCTTTAGAGATTCAAATGACAAAACTGTTTATCTCCTAAACATTTTATGTGAAAACCCCCTTCAGAATCGAGGAATTGGCCATCACTGGTAATGCCATTAATGGTATTCCTGATTCCATAATACTATGTTTTGTTAAAGTCATCCGGGATTTTGATACAGACTTTATTCAGAGAGGGATCGACCTGAAGATGAGTCAAAAATTAATTCAATTTTATCAGATGTGTGTAAATCTAAAATTTTTGACGAATTATTATAACAAAACGAATAAATAAGAAAATTGGGTTAATATTTAATTTATTTTCAATGTTTTCCTCTTATCTCTCAAAATATATCTTCAATTAAATAATCGCTAATAAAAAGATTATTCAATAAAAATATTATTTTTAATAAACCAAAACATTTCAATTCGTAAACTTTGTATTTAAAACGTCAGTCAAACTTATATTTGATATCAGATTCAAAGTTAGTATTTATTTTATACTTCAAAATGCATAAACATTTTGATTAAGTGTTTAATAAAAATTCTTCTCAAATATCGGACTTTTTTTAATTGACATTGTTTACTATGAATATTAAAATGATCCTTAGACAAATTAGAATAAACTTTAATTATAAGTTTTACTATAAGAATAAAATTTAATAAATTGAGTTCAAACAAGTGCATAATCTTGATAAAATTTAAATTATAACAATGAGTAATGACCAGTAAAGTGAGAAAACTTAAAAGTTCACAAATTAACACTTTATCTAAATTGTTATCATTATATGTTTATAATAGTTTATATTCTGTGATATTTTTTAATAGTTAACAATATATAACTTTTCCGAAATCGTATTTCCAACAAAATAAACAAATTTAATGAATTAAATAACAAAATTTTAATATTGAAAAGAGTTATAAACCATTTCTTTGCTTATTTATCAAATGAAGATTTCCCACAGACATGGCTTTAAATTTTAGTTCTGTTGGGAAAGTTATGCCTCTATTTTATCAACAAATTTAGTAATCATTAAAAGTTTGAATTTAATGTCAAAATTAATATAAATATGTTTTATAACAATTTTAAAAATTCATTTTATTTATAATTTGATTAAAGATTGTAGAAATTCACCCTTTGCTCACTTTAGTTCTCGAGAGACTTTTTGAGGTATTCCCATATTTTTGAATAAATACCAAAATTCAATTGAAAGGAAAAACTAATTTTTAGACTTCAAGTGAGTAAACAATTATTGAAAGATTTAATGTGAAAACAGAAAAATGTCACAAAAATGGTCTCAAAAAATAAATTATTTAGAACTCAAAAGTAAAACTAATAAAAGTTTGATCTGAAATAATACAAAAGAAATGAGGAAAGGAATAAGTGTTTACTTCAAGAACAGAATGGGATCAGAAAAAAACTCACTATTTTTCAAATATTTTTTACAATGTCTCGGAAGAGAACAATGCAATGAAAGCCTTTTTGAAATAAGTCTTACTTTGAGGGCATCCCTTTCGCCAAATGATGACTACATATTTCATTCGACTCACGACAACACAAGTCATGTGATATAACTCCCAATCCTTGGAATGGGTTCAGTTGACACTACATTTCGCTAAGACATCAGTGATATCGACGACAACGGCTTTAACGGAATAAGAAAACAAATGACTAGAATAGTGAGCAAGGTATACTTAACTGACACCATTTTTCAAATAATTAAAATGAAAAGTATAAGAATCATAAGATTTATTATGTGAATTAAAATTGGTACTTGGTAAAATTAAAATTTTGTTGTCCTTTGATTTAGCAAGATAAAAACTTTAATCGAAACATTAATATCGTGGAAATGGATCCATTGACTAGTTTTAATAATTTCTTTTCTTATAATTCTTTTTCATTTGGAAAAGAATAAAATAAAAGTGAAAAACGAGGAAACTTTGAAACATAAGAAAAATTGATTCCTTTCTTTCAATTTTGGAGACTTTCTATTGATTGCGTCTAAAGAAGAAAAATTGTCAAAACTTTTTATACTTTATATCACTGAAAACGTATCAACTCTTGGCTTTATATCAAATTAGAAATATTGATACTATTGGAACAATTTGAACTTGTATATTTTACAGATAAAACTAGACTATTCTTTGATGGATAAGTTTATGCATCGATTCTTTTTCTCATTAATTGTTTTATAATTTATTTATCGACACTTTTGTTGAGATAAAAGCATTGCTTTGTTTAAGAGTCCAGAGATTCAATCGTAAAGAAAGTCGTTTCAATTGAATAACACGTAAACGCTTTCAAATACTTTTGATCACAACTTCTTAAGCCATTTGTCACTCGAAAACAATGCAAATAAACTGAAGATTTGGTCGACAGACAAAACTTAACAAATTCTTGAGTCCATTCATTTCAAGTTGAGTCAAAACTTGTGATCCTTATCTAAAGAACGGGTTTTAAATTAAAGCACTAAATAATAGCAATTCTGATAAACTAACTTGGTAAATATTGTTATAATTAGGTAGGGTAAAATTCCAGGGCACTTCTTAATTGCCATTTTAGTTAAATTGTTTTTTCTCACAATAATTGTTATAAATAACATTCATTTGTTAAGAAAAATGGTTACAAAAAAATAATAGAAATAATCTTAGATTCGATCACTTGTAGTCCTGTCTCTAACGGATGAAAATCGTGTCGAAAAGCCAAGACTAGAATCAAATATTAATAATTTGAGTGAAGAGTCGATAACTGAGGATAAGCTCTCAAAGTTAAAAACGAGGAAAACATTCGCATTGAAAAGCATTTCTAATTTGAGTCAAAAGTCGTGATTCAGTTTCTAAACAGAAAATGACTAAAAAATCGAAATCAAAGAATAGGTTTAAGTCAAACATTAAGAACACAATAGAAATCAAACGATAGAAACGATGAGAAAGTTTTGGATGAGTGCAACAGTTAAGTCCTGTGCTGTCATTATTGTCAAAAGATTTTCCAAATAATTCATGAGATAAGACGCCCATTAACTACAAATGTTGAGATTCTCGACAAAACAATAATAGAGACCAAGATATGAATCATATTATTTCAAATTGAAAAGCATGATAAGCAGGTTAAGCAAGGTAAAATATTAATTAAGGAAATATACAAATCAAATCAATATTTAAGATCTTATATAACCTAAAAGTTCTTAATTATGTTTAGGAAATGTTTTACTTAAATACCAATAAAAATATAAAATCGATGTTTTATATTAAATTTGGAAAAAGAGATGTCGACTCTTAATACAACTCTTAGTTAGAAAATAAATGAATTGCCATTTCTTACCTTTTACTTCATTTCATGATTTTATCTAGCTAATTAATCATAAGAAAACAGTAGAAATATATTTTTTATTTTTAAGACTATAGATTAAAAGATTCCGATTTTTTGTCCTTTAATTATAAAAACTTAATCTCAACTTAGAGTTAATTTTGTAATTGCTTAACATAACAGTTGTGTTACCAATTAGCTATACCTTGCTCAATTTGTGAATCATTACAACAAAACTTCAAAATTTTCATTTTTTAAATCATTAATTTTATTTTATCACTTTAATTGACTTAACTTTTATCTTAAATTTAATATTTAGGAAATAACTAATTGAGTGAATGAGGAGAGAGAGAGAGAGAGAGAGAGAGAGAGAGAGAGAGAGAGAGAGAGAGAGAGAGA
>JAQFZM010003702.1:0-10643 GCA_034695785.1 Galumna obvia
CAACGAACAGTCGTATACCTGTCGCGGAGGCTCTGACCACTTCTACGACCCCCTAACGGTTGCACAACACTGTAACAAATGGTGGGAACAGCGCCGGGTATTACCCGTAGCGACACTCGTAACTGGCCTCGATATAGACAGCTTTACGACTACAGACATTATTAAATTCTTCGCGAATGTGATCTTATGGACACTTTTAGGACTCTTCTCCGCATATATCTTCAGGAATAGGGGTGAGCCAATCGTTTTGTGCAATAATAACCAAATACGAGTCGATACTGACGTCTGTAACAAAGAAGATAAGAGTTATGACAACAATTTAAATGCGGACAAACCTTTATTGCGTGCGAAAGTCGATCCTTTTGTCGGTTATGTTAAAAACCCTTTTTATGACTTCCCGCCGAGGGAAGAGTTTGCGTATATGATGGCGAGCGGTGGTGACGGCAGAGGACATCCCAATGACGAGAGGACAGTCCCCCGATCTCACCCCTTCGACCTTTTGCTGGCAGCCGATGCTTCTATGCGCGATACACAGGCGGGCGGGCGCGACAGCGATAGAGTAGGAGACTCTGGACAGACGTCGGGTGGACGTGATGGCCGACATCACGGGCTACAGGCGGGCCTACAGAGAGACAACACTCATCCCTTAGCGGCGACGTCGGGTGTGTCCCAAAACGTGCGATCGGCTGATGGCGACAATAATACTCAACCGAAAAGAGTCTGTAATCGAAACCAAAGAAGTGAAAGCTTTAACCGAAATGAGAGTCACTCACTTAATTGTTGTCCTAATTCGCGTCCGACTGATAATACGGCTGTCCATTCGACTGGTTGTGCGTCTCCTCCATCAGTGCCGCCCATTCCTTCTAGACAAGGGAGTCATTCTAGTCAACATCACAGTCAATCGGCGGTACATTCGAATTGTAGTCGTGTTGATCCACAAGTTATCGATGCGTCTGATCGGTCCGACACTGAAACTCCGACTCAAACTAGTCATAATACCCAGCGTGTGTCCAATCCTAATGGCGGGGGTGTTGATCCACCTCCTAGACCCCCTATTGATCCTACGGCGGCTTTACTTATCCATCTGGAGAATCAGAGAAGAAAAGATCAATTAAGACAAGAGGAAAGACTGAGAGCAGACCAGTTAAGACATGAGTCATTATTGGAACGCCTTTTTGCTCGACCACAGGCGGGTCCGCCGAAAATATCGCCTTTAAGACCTGATCCCTTTAATGGAGAAAAATCGACGGCTGACCAATGGCTGGAAAAGTTCAAATCAGTCGCTCAGAACAACGAATGGCGGTCTGATTATATGGCGAGTGTTGTTATTCACTATTTTGAAGGGAAAGCCCTTAATTGGTATAAGGGATTGACCCGTCGACCTACTGAATGGGATGAATTCGAATACATCTTCAGACAGGCTTTTATTCCCGAACATTCGAAACACCTCCTGAGGAACGATTTCTATTCGGCGACTCAACGATATGCCGAACCTTCTCCCGACTTTGTTTATAGAGTCCGAGCTCTCAGGAACAGACTCGACCCGACTATACCAGACTATGATGTGATTGGAGTCGTTCAGAGAGGCCTTCATCGAGATATTGACCGAAACCTCGTGATTAGCGACACAAATCTTGACTCAATTATTGAAAAACTGGAAAAGTCTGAAGATTGTCGTCAAAAACCTAGAAATAAAGAAAATAATCAAAACAATAATAATAATAATAATAATTATAACGGAATACCCGGCCCTCAAACCTCAATTCAGACTCAAAATACTGAAACAAAATACGATAATCAGTCGAAACCATCATATTTTCTCCAAACGATGCGTCTGAAAGTGCCTCCTTTACCGCCTCGTATTCCGACTCCACCGCCAATACCGCCTCGCATTCGGACACCACCTCCTATTCCTCCTAAAGTTCGGGCTCTTCGTAATCAACTCGACCCGACTATACAAGACTCTAATGCTGTCGATTGCAGTCAAAAACCTAAAAGTAATCAAAATAAGCAGAACAAAAACAACAGTAACAGACAAACCGGTGGCCAAACGACTGTACAAAATGATGAACAAACACCACATCTATTGAATCCATCTTCGAATCGTAACTTCAGTCGTAACCCCGATTACCAACCGACTCGACCAACCTTTGGGCGTAACGCCGGCCCACAGTCAACACAGACGCCTACGAATCAAAACAATCCTCAGGTGCCCTCTCGTGGCGAACCATATTCAGCGCCACAGTATACTCAGCGACGGCCCCCCACTTGTTTTAATTGTGGTCAGGCAGGTCACTATTCAAACGCCTGTACTGAGCCACGTAATGACCAACGAATTGCAGACAATCGGCAGCGAATCCAAGGCAACAGAAGAAATGTCGAGCCGACCGAACCTAAAGAAAGATTAAATCAGTTTATAGAAAATCCTATTAGAGAACCGCCTCCTTTACCGCCTAGAGTTCATACACCTCCACCACCGGTGCCTGAAGGCCCAGTCTCTCAGCCTTTCGCTGAACGTCATCGTATGTCCATCCAAAGAGATAACGAAGAGACTCTTATTCAAGTCCACGACTATTTGATGTCACAACACGCCATAGACGTTATAACTGGCGCTAGAAGTGTCCCCGAAAACGAGTCAATGCGAGTCTTGAAGGAAGAAACAGTTGTTAACATCAATGAAGAAGAACTTAAAGGTGATTATAGCCTACCGTCTGTTAATGTACCTCTTGAGGGGTGGACTGCAAGTCCAGATGTTCCCCAAAAGTCTCCCGAAATTTTTGACGAAAAGGCGCCGCCACCGATGCTTAAAGTGGTAATTAAGAAGAGACTGGTCCAAGCATTGGTTGATACCGGCTGTGGGAAGTCTGCTTTTAATAAAGGATTCGCATCGAGTCTTGATTTGAGGCGTCGTCGATGGGAAGGCGACGAATGAACTCTCTTCGACAGTAGTAAATATATGCCCAAAGAAATTCTTCTCGACTTCCCGATACAGTGGAATGGGAAGAAAATCATTGAAGATATGATTATTGTCGATAATTTGGATCCGACTGTCATCTTGTCTTCGGACTATATTAAGCGCTCGAACCTGCAATTCTTGTATACTTTAAGACACTTAGCGATGAACGACGAATCTAATTATATCGATTTGTTGGAACAGTCGAATGGCGTCTATGAAGAAAAGGCTGAGTATAAGGAAATTACAGTCTTCTCATTGAATGAATTTGAATTTACTAAATATGATGATTACGGAAGAGTCCATGAAGACGTCTGTAATGTCACCGACTCTGAAGATGATGGCGATCCGTGTAAAGAGTCTACGCATCGAGAATTCTTCCAAATATTTCAACCATTGGCTCCAAGTGTTCCCCGATGGACTAGCTTCACTTACGAACTAATTATTCTTCATTTCTTAGGTGCCTTTTCAGTCAAAGTGCGCTTCGAGAACTTTAAAGCCCTGGACTTTACTTGATTCAGTCGAACCCTCACTTCGGCTGTATTAGAGTCGAAACTACTGAACGCGAGTTGGACTCCAATGAGACTGAAATTACACTTCAAAACGTGACTCTCGAACGGGTCCTTATACAGCCTGGTTCGCCTATAGTCCACGCCATCCAGAAGTCTATACTCTTGGAGGAAGAGAAAGAATTAAGAAGTTTTAAAGATTCTGAAGAAAAGTTACAAATTATTAAAAAACAAGGACTTACTGCTAGTGTTACCGAATTTATTAGATTAAAGTCTTTAATACTTGAAAGTCGACAACAAAAGACTGATGACTCTTAACAGTCTGAACTCGATTTAGGCCTGACCATACCCGGCGCCGAACCTACTCCTAATAATGATCGCACCGAATATCTAAACCACTTTCAAATGACCACTATCAGAACCATTGACCCGTCTTTTTACCTACATACGATCGATACAGGCAAGTCTAAGCCTGTCCAGGTCCCTTACTGACTCGTGTCCTTTAAAGAAAAAGAGATAATTGAAGAAAAAGTTGAACAAATGTTGGCTCAAGGAGTGATTGAGCCCAGCAACTCACCTTGGAATTCACCGCCTGTACTGCCGACTAAATCCGACGTTGACCGGCGATTCTGTGTCGATTATCAACAACTGAATAACGTTACAGTCAGAGATAATTACCCAATGGATAATTTACAAGATGGCCTCGACTGTTTAGGCGGCGGCTTTAATCTGTTTTCAGTTCTCGACTGTGCCAACATGTTCAGGCATGTTTGGTTGGATGGGATGAGTCGCCAGAAGACTGTCTTTTTGACACACATCGGTCTCTTCCAGTTTATTCTAATGCCGTTTGGATTATGGAACAGTCCATCGGTTTGTTGCAGAATTATGAACCGTAACTTCGCGAAATAGAACCGCCAAATACTCTATCTATATGTCGATGACGTCATTGTCATGTCCAAAAGGTTTTCTCAACAGTTGTAGCGTCTGAAAACAGTCTTCGAGCGTCTGAAAGAGTTAAATATTGAATTAAATCCGAATAAATGTCAATTTGGTAAAGAACAGGTCTTATACCTCCGCTTTTTGATTGACGAAAAGCATATCAGACCCGACCCTAACCGAGTGAAAACAATACATCGCTATTCAGTTCCAAAGAACAAAAAAGAAGTGCAGCGATTCCTTGGCTTTACCGGATTCTTCAAGAAGTTTTTCTTCAATTATGCGTTGAGAGCACAGCCGTTGACGAGACTCTTGAGGAAGACTGAAGTCTTTGTGTGGAGAGAGGAGCAACAAAAGGCCTTTGAATGGCTGAAATAAGGTCTGCTGTCTGGTCCATGTCTGACTCATTTCGACATAAACAAGAGACACGATTTGCATACAGACGCTAACGATTTGGCTCTTTCTGGTATTTTGATTCAATATAACCAAGACGGAAGTCTTGATGGATTCGTCACATGCGTCACAAAAACCTTTACCGAAGCCGAAGTCAAATACTCGGTCACTGAGAAAGAGATGTGGGCTGTAATATATTGCATCTAAAAATTGAGGTCTTACTTGCATATGAGGAAGTTTACCGTGGTGACTGACCACCATGCCATCTGTTTTTTAATGAAAAAGGAAAGCCCTGATCAAAAGTTAGCAAGTTGGTCGCTTAGACTGAAAGAATACGATTTTGACGTCGTTTATAATAAGGGATCTAAACATTCAGCACCTGATGCCCTCTCGCGCTGTATTAATACTGATGACGTCTGTGACCAGTCGTGTGACACATACCCGGCGTCGACTCTCCTGAAAGCGTTAACTCGAAAACAGAGTCGAAATGTAGTCAGATCCGACTGAAATATGAGACAAATATATCGATGAGTTAATTGAACGCAAAATAAATATAGCATTGAAGATCGACTTAAAGACTGAACAACTAGAAGATGACGTCTTTAAAGAGTTCATTCATGTCTTGAATATTCCTTTCCTGACAGCCAAATAACAGAAACGAATCGAAAAGTCGTATCTTCTAATTGATGGCGTTCTATACCACTCACCTCTTGTGAAAAATGGTGAACCACGTCTTTGTGTCCCAATCGGCTGAGAAAAGCGATTCTTGAGGCACACCATGACTCGGTGTATGGCGCACATATGATTCTGGACCGGACTTATGCCAAAGTCGCCCGAAAATACTTCTGGACTGGAATGTACGAAGAAGTCGCTCATCACGTGAAGAGTTGTCATCGATGTCAGGAGAAAAAAACGAATACAAAGCTCGTAAAGGGCCGCCTCGTTGTATATTAGTCGGTGACAGACCTTTTGAGGTCATATCTCTTGATTTAGTCGGGCCATTGCACAGAACTAAAAAGGGAAATCGTTATTTAGTGACCATTAATGACACACTTACCAAATATTCGATCGCACAACCCATCAAAAAAGCGAAAACTTCAATGCCTTAGACGTACTCCTTCGGGAAGTGATTCTCCTTTTCGCTCCGCCACGAATTCTCATCACTGACAGGGGAACCAACTTATGCTCAGACTATGGAAAAGACTTTTATCGAAAATATTGTATCCGTCATCACACGACTCCTGCCTTTACTCCACAGGCAGATGGCATTACCGAAAGTTACAATGAATACCTTGGTAATTGTTTGGCCATTTTGTGCGACGTTCAGAACGAGGGACGAATATTTGCCATATAAAGTCTTCGCCTACAATACTACTCCTCATGACACGACTCAGATGTCTCCACATTTCTTGTTGATGGGAATGGAGGCTCGTATTCCCTTTGATGGCTATCTTCTCGGCCCACAGTATGAGACTGAACACCAAACCAGATACAAAACTATTGAAGAATTAGTGAATATCAGAAACAAAGCTAAAGACTATATTCGGGAACAACAAGAAAAACGACTGATCAGACTTACCGAAAGCCGACGAATTGGAGGCTTCGCAGTCGGCTCTAAAGTAATTCTGAAATACCCGAATGTAAAGAAATCCAAATATGCTAAACTAAAGAGACCCTGGCGCAAGCCATACGTTGTACTCGCGGCCATGGGTACTGTGTATAGAATCGTGGACTTGAAGTCTCCACTGGAGTCACAGGAAGTTCATATCAGTCGACTCAAACAATACGTCCCTCGAGAGGATGAGTTGAACTACTCCTCAATGGATGAAATGATGGCTCAGAATGGAGCTGAAAATGACTGTGAAGTGACTCAAAATGAAGTGCAATATATTGACGACTCCGAGATTGAAAGAGAAGAAGAAAAAGCCGTTCAGACTTCAAAAAAAATACCGACGATGACTCACCTGTTGTTCCCCATCGTGTCGTCCAAAACGTGATTAAAGGGTCGCTGATTGTAGTCATACATCCGAATCATGAATTGTGGGGACCATATGTCTGTTAAAAAGATGATATCCTTGGAATGGTGGCCGTTATTCAAGACGAGAAGACAGGCCGCCTGTGCTGGCTATCGAAAGAAGAGATACAATTATATAATGAGACGACAAAACAGCCATCTATACCTGAAAATGAATTTCTTACGGAATACGCGTCCTCTGAGACCACTCTTACGTCTATAAATGGCGAAGAAGATCCGTTTCCAATGGCTGTGAGCTGTCGGAAGAAAAGACATTTAAATAACTTTAATAGAGGAGACAAAATTGTCATTAAAGACCCCAATAGTGACGTCTTTGCCGACAAACCTTTTTATGGTCCCTATAGAGTCATCAGAACTCACAGAACTGATACAAACGTATACCATATTCGACTCAAGAATGCCGGCGAATATGGAAGTAAAGTCTTCATTCACGTCAATGATTTAGTTCCATATACCGGCAATATTCATGTTAAGAGAAGACCAGACTATCCAGTCTTCAATAATCCTTGGCCTGAGACTGATTTCGAGTCTATAGCCACAGTTAATCATCAATAAAGTAATGAAAAGACGCTAAACACTTACCCGTCGCCGACACGACGTATTTATGCATTTGAGGACACGGAATAGACTTCTTTTAGACTCTCTTATACTTCTTTTTCTGTTTTTCTCTTCAAATCCCCCGAAATTTGATGATTTATTGTTGAATTTTGGAGGAGTGGTCCGCGACCCTTCACCTTAAATGATAGGATGATAGGGAAAACCAACCGAACAACAAGAATAGGACTCTGGACTGTCGGCGACTGTAAAAGACTATAATTATTAGACATTATTTAAAGGATTATTAGTATAAATACTTACCGAACGTTGAATCCGTTGAATTAATCATCGATTGGTGACTCTGAAGTGTGAAATGTGTTTTAGTCGATCACAGACTAATGAAATTACAATAAAACATCACTAAAAACAAGAAAACACTGAGTGTTGAGCACCACTTCTTGGAAAAGAGTCCCAAAACATGTCTCAAAAGTCAAAACAATGGATAATAAACGTCACATAAATATTACGTGTTTTGAACGTTTAGTCTCTGAGGTGGCGGAGCCTCACAGACTCAACAGCCACTCAGAGACTCCAATGGAACCTATAATAAACGAATGTTATAGAATGCGTAGACTCTAAGGCGCCTAACATTTCATTCCATCGTTCGTCACGTATTCTTACAAAAAGTGAATCTTCAGTCAAATTGTCTTCAATTGATCCCAAAGTGATCTTTTTTAAGTTTTTATTATTTTAAAATCACTTTAAATTTTTTATTCAAATTGTGTTCACTTTTGACTATTTTTGTGACCATTTGTGCGACTTTTAGTGTCTTTTTTGTTACTCTTTTATAATTTTTGTGTCTGAAAGTAAAGAATCGCCAAAATATGGCAGAAAAGGATCCAAATTCTGGTAAAGACTTGAAGCGATTCAAAGTGGAAGACTCTGGAGACACAATACAGTCGGGCACAGGTCGTGGACGCATACGGAAGGCTTTGGATCAGATTTCACAGTTAGGACATCAACTGACTATCGTTGAGCGCCAACTCTTTGCTGCAAACCTCGAAAGAGATTCTCTTAAATCAGAGGTGAGTGGTCTATTCCTTGAGATCCATTCACTACAGGAAGAGATTAAACGACTCGAGGATCTGATTGACGCCTCAGAGGAAACCATTGCCGATAAAGACGAACAAATCTATGTCTTAGAGGAGGTCTAAAAACAGAAAGAGATCGACTCCTATAACGAAATAAAGAAACTCAGAGAACGTCTGATGGAAATGAATGCCCGACTCATAGAGGCCTCGAATGTCACCAAAAGTCATGTAAAACAAATAGAAGAACAGGCGGAAGAAATCCATCAATTGAGTCAAGAAGTGGCAAAAAACAATTGGAGGAATCGAACTGATTATCCCATGAATCCTATCTTTCCTGAGATCACAACTCAGGCGCAATGGTTTCACTTCTGCAAAGAAGGCGAAGGTTTCCGAAAGAAACACCAGAATAAACGAACAATGGGTGCTCTCCAACAGGCGTTGGCCGACCGCAAGGCCTGTGATATATTAATGGCTCTATTGATGGCAGGACAGCCGCCACCAGACGAAGACCTCTATGTATACGCCACGAGCTCTGAAGGCACACCAATGGATGACGCCTATCAACTGACTCACATTCATTTGTTAAATTCGATCGCTAATCAGATGACCACTATTAAACGTAAGCCTCGGGAGATGCCCCACGACATTATCAAACAAATAGAAGATCTCACAGACCTTCCTCCGGGGTCTTTTCGCCTGGTCAAGTTTGAAATGACTGATCTGAAACTCTCAAAGTTCGACAAAGAGACGCCCACATCGACTCGCAAAGTCCTATTGGCAAAAATGGTAAGTGAGTGGGGATTGAAAGACAACTCAATCATTTGTGTCATAGAAACCGACTGCCGGAAAGTTGGCCACTGATGACCAATTGGCTCTTAAACTGAAGATTGTTGGTCCCGAACATATCCCTCTTTTGGCCGCTGGATATGACGAATACTTCGCACAGACTAATCAGGCGAAGGCAGCAATGGCCCGATATATGGCCTCTTCTAAGTCTTATGAGACTGCCATTCGATTGTTCAAAGCCAAAAGGGCTCAATTATTGAAAGAAGTAAAAGACAACCGGAAACCGGTGTTGGAATCGCATCTTCGACGGCCACCAGACGGCGGACACGTCAACAAACAATTAATTATCGACTTATTTATGGAAAGTGAAGACGACACCGAAAAAGAAGATAAAGAGACTCAGACTGAAGCCATGGAAGTCTCTCCTACTGTTCCGGTCGAGAATCTAATCGACACTACCGATGGAAATAAGGCCTCGGGTGGAGTCGAAGAAACGACTGTACTTCTAAACCCGATTGTAGTACGCGATAGTTCGGTGCGCTCTAAAGTTCGAGTCGTTCCCAAACCCAAACAAGAGATAAAACCAATGAATTGTAGATCTGCTAAAGAGTCGACCCCTACTGACGCCGCGAAGACTAAAAAACTCGAAGAACTCATTCGTCGCCATCAAGAGTTGACTGCAAGAGCCCATGACTTTGAAGAGCGATTCAAAAACATCAATAAAGTAAACAAAAGTGCAAAACAAGCTCTTGAGGCCGAAAGAGATCTACTGATGGCTCAACTCGTTAACGATGTAGAAGTAATTGCAGCTGAAAGTGGCCTCTCATTCGAGGAGTTCTGTGCCATCAATTACCTATCGCCAATTGATATGACGGCGACTCTAAAGCCAAGAGACCGACAACGAAACGACTCTTTGTTCCAATTGGAGCCAATTCTTAGTGCTCTTTGCGCTACAGCTCCCCTACCGCCAAGGCCTGTCCTTACAGACGAACAAATCGAGATAAATATCGCGGAATTCATCTCTTTTAGCCTCCCTCCGTTTACAGACGATACTCTTCCCGAACTCAGTGAGAGTCACTCGACTCAGACTCTCGACTCTACTCCGAATAATAGTGGCGAAGAAAAGACTATCGAAGACATTATGGCTGAAGGACTCACTATCGAAGAGTCGATCAATGAAAACCTTATACGACTCGAAGAGTATGACAGCGATGACGTTAGTCTTATGGCTCGAATGATCGCCCATAACAACGATGAGAACAACAATAACGATGGGGACCATCGTTCGAATGGCGGGGGAGTTGTTATCGGGTCAGATGCCTCCCGGGGTTTTAATAGTCTTCCGTATCTACTCCCTAATCATCTCGTGTCTGAGTGGAACGACTTCGCATATCTCTCGCCAG
>JAQFZM010003703.1:0-10641 GCA_034695785.1 Galumna obvia
AGAATCGACTCACGTTGAGATCTTTTTGATTTTTTAATGGATCAGGGTTTGGCTTCTTATCCGGTAAGGTCCTTTGATAGTTTAACACTGATTTCCTGAAATTTATTAAATTGTATTTTATTAACAAAAAAAATATTGGCGAAAACAAATAAGGATATTTATATATCCAGTTCTTACCTTTAATTGATTCATTATTTGATAATTTATGTTATTTTACAGTTTAAATAATAACAGACAGATTTTGATGATATAAACTCAGTGAAATTTATTAATAACACACAGGAATTCACTGCATACGATTTCATAACAAACAATATATTTAACATTAAAAGATATAGCGATTCGTTCAACTTATTAATTAATGTTCATAAGACACAGAAATTCATAACAGACAAGTTCATAACCGACAGAGTATACTGTATTTAACTAAAGTTTTTATTAAAGAAGTTTTTAAATTTTCAAAATTGATTCAAAGGTTTTTAAACTCTCATCTCTGAAATTAATACAAAACATTAGGCCCCAATAGTATAAGTAGAACCTCACATTTATATTTTTTCGTTTTTTTAATATTGAAAATTGTTTTTTTTTAAATATATACAGTCGTCAATCGATAATTATAACAAGTTTGGTTTTGGTCATTTGGTTAAAATTATTAGTTTAAAGGAAAAAATACTCATTTAAATACATATTTAAATGCTTTTATTGATAAATTCTATCACTTTGTCAAATAAAAAAGTTATTTTTGCTTGCTATGCTTAATAAGTTAGTAAAATTTATTTTAAAATTATATTTAATAATTTAAGACTTTATTTCAATTTAGTTCCATAAAAATAATTTCGAGAATTCAAATTCTTATATATTATTCAATTTATCAAATATTTTATATCTCAAAATGCCTTATTCAACTGGATTTATTGTAATTTCAAAGTCTTACTTAAATTTTTGTTGTGTTAACTGTTTTTTAAAGTTTAGTTAAAATTATTGGTATTACTTTTATATGTATTTCAATAAGTTTTGGTTTCCATATTTGGTTAAAATTAATGGTTAGTTAAAATAATTGATACTTAAAATTATCGGTTGTTAACTGTATTTACTTGTTATATTATTTTATGAAATATAGGCTTAAGTGTTATTTAATTTCCTTAACAATGAATTTAAGGGTTAAAATATTATTTTCTCATAATTATTGGGGAGAATAAGTTAATTAAAAACTTTTATTCTGGTTTACAACAAAAATATTTGATATTGAAATACAAGATTTCTATCTGCATATAATAGACTAAAAGAGTGTGTCACACAAAGTCTTAATTACGCTTTACTGCGTTGATTGCATGCAATGTCGAGAAGTCAAATGTATTATAACTTATAACTAATGAGTGTAACCTCCAGGGGTTGGACAACCAAAGATCCCAAAATTTTCCACATTTAATTTTATGATAATATAGAGAATAATCATTTATTACTACTGTAAAAATTCCAGACGTCTACAAACGTATACATTCCATCTAGGAGAGTTTAAAGATTTATATCTCTCTCTTCCATGTATTCTCTATGCATAAAGGCGTACTTTTATATGCTTTACATTACCAACTTTCCATGGGTGGGACACTCTCTTTGAAACAATGAATCAATTAATCAATAAATCATTTAATAAAATTTTAGGCAAAAATTTTATATTAAAACCTCTGATGAGTGAAAACCTCCAATGAGTGAACTAATATAGTGGTCCGAGCTTTTCATTCATTGAAAATTCAATCATTACTTTAATAAACTAGGATGAAATAATTGAAATAAGTTGTGGATATAATTTAAATTAGGAACTTTTACACTTTTAAAATTGGAGCTCGATTAAATAAATAATAATTGATAGTCGGATAGTTGGTCATCTTTTTATAATAATGTTTGATCATTAAACAAAGTATAATGAATGTAAAAAAATTTTATTTTTGACTATTAAAGGTTTTATTTTTCAATGAACTTGGTAATATTATTTAATAATAAGAAAAAACTAAACCTGAAAAAAGCCTGAAATTCAGAATGGAAGTTATAATCACTGTTTAGCAGGGATGGCGATTAAAGGGCATTCCGGAATACCCTCTAGTGGCCAAAATTGAAAACATACCCCTTAAAAATGAGCAGAAAGCCCCCCTTAGAAGAATTAAAATGCAGTGACGTCATAAAATAAGCTCTAAAAATAAAAATAAAATATTCCAATACGATCGAATAGATATTCAATCTTAATTATTTTTCCTTAAATATTACTTAATAATTTATTATTATCTGACAGTATATGAAGAGAACTAATTTAAAATTCAATGACGTCATTTCTGTTCATTTGAAGTGAAGTATAGTGATGTCATTGTTGCAAAGTTTTCCATTTAGAAATGAATGAACTCTAATGTGTTATACTACAGTAGTCTAAATAATGGATATTAATTTTAGTTTTAAAGAGAATGTTAAGAAGGAAAAAGAGTAAAGAGAAATTTGCAATTTAAAATATAATTTATTCAAGATCAAATCAAATGAAATTAAAAGAAGTTTTGAAGGTTTTAATAAAATAAGCTCGTTAATATTTTAATTAAAAATAATAAGAAATTATCCTCATATGACTGAATAATTTTTGAATATCAAGTATTTTTCCTTAAATATTAATTAATAATTTATTACTAACTGACGGTATATAAGGAGAATAAAAAAAATTGAAATCATTTATAAGTTTTTTATTAAGTTATATAATAACTAAATAAAACAAAATGACATCTTTGAAAATTGCACTCATTTTAATGTCTTTTACTCTTCAATCTATATGTGAGAAACAAATGAGTCTTGCTGATTTTGGTAAACTTTCATTCATTTGGTTCTTTCATTTATTAATTATTAATATTTTATAAAAGAATTGGCAATACTTCAATATGCACAAGGCAAATATTATAATGGAAATGATGAGAAAATTAATAACAACATTCTTAAGGACATTGAATATTCATATTACAAAGGTGAACAAGCAATCAAAGACCTTGCTCAGAAAGGTAATCAAAAATTAGTCAATGGTCTAAAAGAGACGCAAACAACTATACAATCGATGGAAGAATTAATATCTAAATTAAAAGCATACAATTCTATGGGAAGACATCTTATTTATATGTTTAACGGATATATAAATGAAAACAAATATATAATACAGCAGAACCTAAACAAAGCTCTTGGTCAAAATTATGAAAAGTATACCATAACTAATGTTTTTAAAAGGTATAAACAAAATTCTGAAAAGAGTTCCAAAACAATTACCGCACCTAAGAGTAAGAGTCAAATGAAATCATATTTAGAGGAAAACATCCGTTTGTCTAAAGAATTACTTAACAAGAGTGAAGACATAGAGACTACCAATAATATAAGTCGACATATGTTTGATGGATTACGACGTCTCGCAAGAGGTCTTATCGCAAATAATTCTTATAAAATGGTGAAACTCGAGGTATAAAATTAATATCACAATTCAATGATTATATTTAATAAAAAATATTTTTAATAAAATAATTATTGAATGAAACCTTGTTATTGAAAATTTTTCTAATTTAATAAATGTGTTTAAAAATTATAACCACAATATTGTATGCATTATGTATTTGTTGACATTTGAAAATTTGTTCTACGAAAAATATTTCTTTTTCTGTACATTCTTACCCGATTCGGAGTATTGTGAATATAATTCATTTGTCGGTCATTTTTATAATGAAAGTTTCATTAAATTTATTACTAATCAAATTCGACTGATTTCATGAATAGTCTGCGCTTCATAAAACATTTGTTGACATTTAGTGCTTAACTTAGTTTCCAGAAAGTTAAATTGCTCTATTTGTATAATTACTGAATACTTTAACAAGTAACTAATACATTATATATTTTAACAAGATCAAACATATTTAATTTTATTGAGTGATTAATTTATTGATTGTTTTTGTTTACATTAGGTTAACAATTACTGTTTTTTAATAATGTTTGAATAAATATAATTAGCTTGCTTAAGTTATATAAAATATTAAGATTAACAATTATTTAGCAAAAAAAATTCATTAAACAATGACTATAACTTCATTATATTGTTAATATATTAGGTTAACTAAGTTTTACTTTTAATTAGTTTTTAAACATTTGAATATCCCTAAAATTATTATTTTTATTATTAATATATTTTTTAAATTTCTGATATCTTTTAGAAATTTAATGACTAAAACTCATAAATTTTAGAATAAATTAATTTTATATTAAAATTAATTAATTATTTTCAATATATAAAACTATATATATAAGTTTATAAAATATATTATATATGGAAATTTTTTAAAGGTTTTAATAAAATAAGCTTGATAATGTTTTAATTAAAACTAAAATAAATTTCCTCAAAGGATAGAAAAAGTATTGAACCTCAACTCTTTTCCTTAAATATTAATAAATAATTTATTATTAACTGACGGTACATAAAGATATATAAAATTAAAATCATTTATAAGTTGTTTAATAAATTAAAAAATAATTATATAAATCAAAATGAAAATATCATTGAAAATAATACTATTTTTAATGTCTTTCACACTTCAATCTATGGGTGAAAAACAAATGAGCCTTGCTGATTTTGGTAAACTTGTCCTTTCATTTATTAATTACTAATATTTTTTTTAAAGAGTGGTCAATTATTCAATATGCCCAAGGCAATTATTACAATGGAAATGAAGAGAAGATTTGGAACAACATGCTCAAGGACATAGAATATTCATATGGGAAGAATGAAGAAGCAATCAAAGACCTTGCTCAAAAAGGTAATCAAAAATTAGTCAACGGCTTAAAAGAGACGCAAATGTTTATTCAATCGATGGAAGAATTATTAACTAAAATAAAAGCTGACACTCCTTTGGAAAGACATCTCATTCAAACGTTTAAAGTATATATAAATGAACACAAATATATAATACAGCAAAACCTAAACAAAGCTCTTGGTCAAAAATATGAAAAGTATACCATAACTGATGTTATGAAAAGATATAAACAAAATACTGATAAGAGTTCCAAAACAATTATCGCACCAAAGAATAAGGGTCAAATTAAATCATATTTAGAGGAAATCATCCGTTTGTTTAAAGAATTTCTTAATAAAAGTGAAGACATAGAGACTACAAATAATATGAGTCGACATATGTTTGAGGGGTTGCGCCGTTTCTCCAGAGCTAATATCGCTAAAAGTTCTTATAATATGGTGAAACTCCAGGTTTAAAATTAATACATCAATTCAATAGTTATTCTTAATAAGAAATTTATTATAAATTTTGTATAAAATCTTGTTGTAGAATTAATTTGAGAGAGCGATAAGTCCCAGGGTGAACATAACTTTATCTCAAACTAAAACTTGTATTCTTTTATAGTAATAAACTATTGTAATACTAATAAAATATTATAATATTAAAGTGTTAAATAAATTTTTTATTGTTTTCACTTTTTGTTTCAACAAAATTCTTAACAAATTCTGAAATATTGTAATCAGTTATAATTTAAAACTTTTAAACTCTAAATAATGTTAAAAATTGAAAAATGAAATGAGGACATCAAGATGAACAATTTTGTTGCTTGACACCTTTTATTAAAAAATATAAAAATATATAAAGCCTTAAATTAGCAATTTTTTATTATATAATTTTTATTGAAATTAAGTTTATAAAAAATGTCGAATTAATTATAATAAAAATCATTTTTCCTTAAAAATTAAAATTATTAATCAGGGATGGCGAATAGTCGATATTCTAGGTAGTGGTAAGGTAGGGTATTTTTTGAAAAATCCTAGAGAAGCAATTAGGGTGGGGTATTTTTCAAAAACTTCAAAATTGTCCATTTTCGCACTATTTAACTTTTTATTGCTATTTTAGGCTATTTAAAGGTTGATAAGTGCTACAATTGTCATTTTAACTCATTTATGACATGACTCATTTATATATTGGGATCCGACCGGATATGGATATAGTCGACCGCCTGAACGAGAATTTAAAGACTTCTATCGAAATGACGCTAAAATTGGGGTACAATTTATGAAAACTTTGGGTTTTCATAAATATTCTGTTCTCGGATGGAGTGATGGCGGCATAACTGCACTGATTATGAGTGCAAATGAAACCAATTCTATAGAAAAATCAGTGGTTTTGTCCGCAAAGTCTTATTTAACAGAATATGACTTAAAAATGTTTAAAATATTAAGTGATTTAAATAATTGGAGTCCAAAAACAAAGGAAACACTCCTTGACTTATATGGCGAACCACTACTCAAACAATTAATGGATAATTATATTAAAGAGTTCTCTAAATATCAAGACTTGTGTACAAATGATTTGAAGAAAATCACTCAAAAGTGTCTTATAATTCACGGAAATAATGACATATTAATAGACCGAAAACACCCCCAATATTTGAAGGATAACATCAAGAATTCAACACTTTATAGATTTGCAAATGGAAAGCATAACATCCATCAAATTTATGTTCAAGAATTCAATTCAATTGTGGAGAAATTTCTTCTCGAAAAATGTGAGTATTAATAGAAATGTGAGCATGTTTAATAAGTGTTAAATAATGTAAATTATATATTTATTCTTTCACTTAATATAATTAAATATTTTTAGGATATTTGAGTGAATAACGACTGTTAATATTGGATATCATTTGTAAAATAATTAAGAAAAAGGTTTAATAATTTCACTTTTAAAACAAAGTAAATGACAATTTAATTAATTAATAATTGAGGCATGTTAAATTTATTTTCTCTATTTTATATTATTTCATTGTATAATTTTTTAAAATAAAGTTTTTAATGATATTTTCTTAAATAAATTGATCTAGTATAATTTGTTCTTTTTCCTTTATTCTAATGGTATTTTATATTTTAATAAAATAAATTTTGTAATTTAATTTTGTTTAATTTTATAAATTAAAACTTTAGATACAAGAATTCAATTGTCAAAAATATAATAAATTTAATGCAATATATTTACTGTTTGTTCACTACATTTACATATTAAGTGTAGTAAATGTAATCAAACCTTGTTTTTTGTTATCATATCATTCATCTTATTCTGGTCTAATCCTTTTTTCTCATAAATGAATATAATTATACACAAAATGATAGCCTGTGTCACAATACCTAAGAATGGCCACAAAAAGTCCCATTTGTCTGTTCCACAAAAAATATAAATTAAGTGATTTTCAAATTATTTGTTTCAAACAAACCTTTAACTCTAAGAAAAATAGTGTTGTTAAAAGTGAAGTGATTGTTGTCAGCTAAACAAACGTAATAATATCTATCCATTGGGACCACCCTTTCGATTACAAGCGATGTATCGCTCATATTATGGATTTCGATGTGAACCCTATCACTTGTCTCGATCGGTGTTAAGAATTTATACTCGTTATTGTGTTCACTTTCATTGTATTTAAACCAATAGACCCTGGCATCTCTGCTGTATTCCTCAATTACTTTACATCTAAGATGAAAGTCCTGTCCCTCCACTAAATTCGCTGATTTATAATCAGTTTCTTTATATTCTTCGAAGGGTAAGAGAAAAGGACGGGATATAAACAAAACAAAATATAATTAAATCAATAAAATGGTTAACCCATGACTTACTTAACACTTTATTTCTTTGTCCGACAACTTTCGACGACAAAACAATAATTGATATGAATATAAATAACTGAAATTTGTTAATCATTTTCTAATTAATTTATGAATTAATGAATTTATACAATACTTAATTAGAAATAAACGATTTGAGAACAAAATGAGAAATGAAATGAAATAACTAGAATCTAGTTATTAGATTGTAGTCTATTCTTAAATAAAGCATTTGAATCGAGACATGAATAGGGATTAGAGTATCCAGTTGTGTTCAATTTTAAGACCCGGAACCGGCCCGAACCCGAAGCATAAAGCCTGAACCCGACTCGGAACCGAAACATAAGGCCTTTAGAAGACCCGGACCCGAAAATTTTATACCCAAATTAATTATAGTTTATTCATTTTATTAACAAATTGTGTTTAATCACAAACAGAAAGAAGACTTTTTCAAACATTCACTGAATTCGTAAGTTTTAAATAAATAATTCTAAAATATTTAAGTGTTTTTTGTAATAATAAATAACTTTCTTTAAAACCTTTTTAAATCCGGAACCGAGAAGAACCCGAAACCTTAAACTCGAACAGACTCAGACCCGTTCGGGTCAGGTCCGGTTCCGGTTAACCGTTTGGATATTTTAGTTGAGATTTATGATAGTTGATTGGATCACTTAAGTGTAAAGTTTGCTATTTTTTGTGTATTATTTTTATAAAAACGTTAGTCTTTGAAACATTTTTGTATGATTCATAAATATCTATGGAAAAATTAATCAGGGTTATTTATAAAGATTACTATTTATAATAAGTAATATTTCATAATATATGATTCATAACATAACAATTAAAAGATTGTCAATTAAAAAGTAAACATAATTTAATATAATTAAAATATAAACAAGCTTATTTTTGTTTTTAATAAGGAAGGTATGTGCAAATCTAAATTGAAATATAATATCAGTTTTGTCATAATATTCAGAATACTTTTAAAATGAATAAAAATTCATTAATAAACTGTTAATTGTAAAAAAATTAATAAAAACTATTAAAATATTGCTTTAAAAGTGTAAAGAATTCTATATTTGTTTTTCATACAAATATATTAAAGTTTATTAATTTCTTTAACATAAATTATTATTTAATAGTAATGAAAATTGCGTTAAATTTAAGCAAAAAGTAAAATGATTTATATATTTATTTTAGGAATAGAAAACTTAAAATAAAATTATCTATTAATTAAATCCTTTACAGTTTTTATTATAAATGATTTCTTGAATTTTATAATTGATTTCTGTCTTCGATATAAATATTATCGATAGTATTGTCTCGAAGCTGACTCTCTTTGTTTTGAGTTATAATTATATCTCTAATAAAATATTTAAAGTATTATTTTTCTTATTTCTCTAAAATAAAATTTTTCTTGCTTATTTAAATTGAATACTTGTTTAATGATTTAAAAAACAAATTAGTTATAAAACAAAGTAAACAGGTTTATAATAATAAGTAAAATAATTATTTTTATTAATACAATATTAAAAGATATCGTCATAAATAAATATTTAATTATATCAATTGAATTATACGTAATTATTATCAAAATTTTATTTTATTTTTAATGAAAAATTATTCTAATATTTTAAAATTTTTATATAACAGAAATTATATTAATTCAATAATAATAACTCTTAAATACTGTATTTATTAATTATAAACAAGTAAGACATTATGGAATGAAGTATTTAAGTGAAATAAAATAATTGAAAATAAAAAATTCTGTTATTTTAAAGTTAAGATTTATTTTCAATTATTTTATTTCAATCATAAATTCAGAAAATTTACCAAAATTTTAAGGATTCGAGTGCTCTCATACCCGAACCAATCGGATTATATACATAATCTTTCATAAAACCATTAGTTTTGGGTGTTATAAATAATAGCCAATCCGAATCATCTCGGATTCTCTCAAATGCTTCCAATAAAACCCTTGTTTTAAAGGAATCCACTTTTGGTTTGAATTCCATTACAAACGGTTTCTGTTCTCCGCTATTATTACCGATAATATATTGTGAGTCCGACCAACCATTGATATCTTCAGTAGTATCCCTAACAACGGGCGTCAATTTGACCGTTGGAATTTGCAACAATGAAAAATTCAAATTTTTGAAAATTCAAATATTTGAAAATCCAAATTTTTGAATGTCAAGGCGCGTGACATCACAAACTTAAATGTATTGTTGACATAACAAACCTAATTATCATCAGATGGTAACCAGAGGAATGTCAAACCTAAGTTAAATCCTAAGATTAAACCAATGTCTTAAACTAACCCCAAACCCAAGTCTTAACCCAAGTCTTTACCTTTGTTTATGTTAACCTATGCTCAATAGTATATAATCACTATAGTGACCATTTGATCCAACGGTTCCATAACTTAAGAACAAAAAATTTTTTAATTTATCGGTTAATTTCATCATAATTTATACTATAGTGGAATATAGCGAGTAAAATTTTTTAAATCATTTCTATTGTTGTAATGGATTTATCCATTATATATTATAGACTAATGTCTAACCTAAGCTTAACCTTAGCCCCCTTAGCCCCTATAAAGTTTATAATCCAACGGTTTTCCTAACCTAAGCTAATACTAAACTCCTCGCCCCCAAATAATTTTTCCAATAGTTTTTCTTAACCTAAGCTTAAGTCTAACGGTTTTTTTCTAAGCCTAAACTTCAATCCAACGGTTTTTTAACCTAAATTTAATTCCAACGCTTTTTCAAAACCTAAGCTCTATTCCAACGGGTTTTCTAACCTAAGCTATAATCCAACGGTTTTTCTATCCTAAGCTAAAACTCAACGGTTTTTTCCAAAGCTAAGCAGAAATCCAACGGATTTTCTAAACTAAACTTAAATCTAACGGTTTTTCTTAATCTTAGTGTAAATCTGAAGAATTTTTAACCTAAACTATAATCTAACGGTTTTCTTAAACCTTAAGT
>JAQFZM010003704.1:0-10641 GCA_034695785.1 Galumna obvia
ATTCATGTCTACCATTGTTGGTGGAAAGAGAACATTGTTTATACCCTGTTATAATAAAATATCAAGTTCATTTTATATAACGAAAGTACAAGTTATTTCCTAGGTTAACTTACATAATTTAAGTATATCATCAAGAGACAGAGCGTATAAATATATTTATCCCAATTTTTAAGTAAAGCTTCCAATGTATGCTTTTCCTTACACTTATTAACTGGACAATTTGTTTTTCTGTAATCTTCTTTTATTGTTTTCAAAGGTTTTCCATTACCAAGCCAATCCTTTTGTTCCATTACCATATTTATGAGAAATGTGAAACAATTTTAATTAAATAATTAAACTTAATAAAGGTTTATATAAGGAAAACACTTCTTTTATTTATATTCAGTGTCTAATCAGAAGAGCCTTGAAAATAAAATGATCTTAAGCACCTCATCTGATGGATAAGTGCCAAGTTTGTTGAATAAAGGGTAATGTACCGGACAATTTGGAGTTTTCAAAATGAATCAGTTTTGTATACAATGCTTTTAGTTAAACAAATTATTTATATTATTTTTTATTACTTTTTTATCTTTTTGCATGTTGAGCTTGGTCCTTTTTTGGTGAGTGTTAGGTTAAACATTTATTTATTTGTGGTTGAATTTGAACCTTTGATACCATTCCTTATCAGAAATGTCTCAAAGGAGGAAAATTGCCATAAAGGTTATTGATAAGTATTGATAAAATAATACTAGTGTTCAATGTGTTATTGCAAAATATTAATGCATTTATCTATACTTTTGGGTTATTGAATCAAATGATTCTTCAAAGGAGTGAATTCAATACCAGATTAGATAAGAAACTTTTAAAGGATATATAAACACAAATAGTTTTTATTCACCTATTATATTTTGTGTTACTAGATCAATTCAACAAAATAAACAAAAATTTACTAGAATTCAAAGTCAATTCTTGTGCTCTTTTTGTATTCTTGAATAAAGTTATTTCATTATAAATAATTAAATATTGATTAAGCCTTACACAAAAATAAAGCCTAAACTCAAACATTGTTTATATGAATCGATTGCCGTTTCTTCAAATTTTTTTACATTTACTCCAAATCATCTTGTTCAACAACACCATTATCCTGGAACTGATCACTTAAAGCTGACTTAAACTCTTTGAAAAATAACTCTCATTTCGTTTTCATGAATTTCTCTTTTTTCTTCATTTTGTCTAAAAATTAATTAATATTATTTCTTCAATTATTCGTTTAATTCATCAAAGGATTTATTGTTTTTTGATTTTTTGAGCTCTTGAAATCATCAACAATTTGTTTATTTAACCTTTCATTCTGAGATTTTAGATCCTTTCGAATAACAAAGTGTTTCGTATCAATAAATTCTTTCAAATTTCTTAAATGATTGTCCTAGAAAATCAACAAATAAATTAAACTTGATTAATAATTATAACAAACCTTTAATTGTCGAATACAAATTTTATCAAAAATTAATTCATTAGCTTCAATTATATGCTGACTATCAGGCATTTCTTATCCATTAAACATTTCTTCTAATGACTGAAAATGTTGATAGATATCTTCTCCTGTAATAAGAATTCCATCAATCATTTGAGTCTAAAACTCTATCGGATTCAACAGAGTGGTAATGAATTCTTTGAGTTTAATCCAAAATTTATCGCTTAAAAAATCGGAAAGCGGTAAAAGTCTGGATTTTCAATGGCGTCGTCAACCGAAAGAATAAGAAAACATAAAACCTCTTCAAAATATTTTGCTATAGTATTGCGCACATTCTATGCTGAAGTCGATTGTGTTTTAGTATATTAAATATTAATACATTACTAGGTCTTAGTTCACTGTGTGTTATTGAAGGACCTGATTCGTGTAACTATTGCACGCATTCCTGCAACTCTTTAAATATTTCACACGAAATAATATATTCGACGCAATTCATTGACTCTTCAAAATATAATGGTTTTTCTTTATTTATTTTCTATAAATTATCAGAACATAATTCCATTTGAATATAAAGGTAATTATTTTCAATCCTATTATAAAAATATTGAACCACAAATAAGGGTTAACATTTTGATAATATCATAACTTCTCTTAATATTACATACAAATCTTCAGATGAAATATTTTTTTATTGTTAAAAGAATAAAGAATATATTATATAATTTTAAATATATGCTTTTATTTTACCATTGTTAAGAAAATAATATGTAGACCTATTTAAACTTGATTATTTTTGAATGAGTAATCATATTTTTAATGGGGTTTTACTAACAATATTTACAATAATTGAATTTTATCAGAAAAAACGATTTAATTTTTGTATTCTCTAAAAACAATTTATCTTAATTATTGGAGCTAATTTTTTTGCTAATGTACTTCATTTCAATTAATAAATTTCGAAATAATTACAATAGATAGGGGAAATGTTTTTCACTACATTTACCGAATAAAGTGTTGTATATAATCGTTTTGCACCCACTCATTAAACCGCTAGTGGTTTGTAGGGAATAAAATTTTTTTCACTCAATGTACCGAATCTAATAGAACAATTACCCACAATACTGTTCTACCAGGGATTGTTTCTAACCAAAGTCACAGGTGGTTATACAAAAATTTTTCACCCAGTTTAAAGAAGGGTAAACTTTATATTGCATTTTTAAACTACAATTTCTTTCAATAAAAATAAAAAAATAAAATATTCTTTTTAAAATGATAACATTACATCTTTTTGCTTTTTTAATCATTCTTTTGATTATTTTATTTATGATTTACAGTTTTTTATTTGATTTTTTCGTTAAAAACGTTTTTTTGTAATTTTTTATCAATTTATCTCTTCTCTCCTAGAGGAGGGATATCCAACTTTTCGCGACAGGATGGTATTCAGGCTATAACTCCCTGTTACCTTTTCGGTGACCCAACACCCAAACTACCAGTCTACATGTTCACTGTAGCGGTTCACCCATCCACCCAAACGGCACCCTCTCTACCATCCTATCCAGCCATTCTACCGACACACCAATACACCCTACTGGTCCAATAAACAACCCTAACGGACCACTAAACCACCGTAACCCGTTATCTGCCAACTGCTCTGATTGGAGATCCTTCATTTTGTTAGTAACGGAAAAATTTGGTCTTTTTGATAGAAAAAGGAAGAAATAGACTTTTATATCCTTCTCTGGTTACCAACCCTTTTGTTAGCAACGGAGAAATTTCGTCCTTTTGATAGAAATTAAGGGAAGTGATAGGTTTTTATGTCTTTTACATAAAATTTAATTTTACAAGTTAAATTTAGAAATATGTAGCAGTCAAGATAGATTTAACAATATAGGGTAGTCAGAATAGGTTTCACCCCATAGGCTTGTAAGGTTTGGATAAATAAAGTCATCAGACTAGTTTTTCAGGCCAGGCTAGTATGTCTAAGTTTGAATGGGAGCCACTTAGTTTACCATAGTAACCAATTGTTAATAAAAAAGGTTGTCATAGTAACAAGTTTTGTATTATAAGTCAAGTTAAAGTCAAATGGTCTAGTTTTGGCTGGAAGGATGCTATAAATATGTCACGTGTTTCAATTATGTTGTCATAGTAAAAAGTTTTGAATTATAGGTAAAGCTTAAGTCACGTGGTTTAGTTTTGGAGGGAAGGATGCTATAAATATGTCATGTGTTTCAGTTAGTTTGTCATGGAAACAAGCTTTGAAAAAATTTATTTTTATTAGTTTTATTTTACTAAAAGTTATTTTTAATATTTATTTTTACTAAATGTTATTTTTGTTAAACTTTGTTTCATCAAAAGTTATTTTTGTTATTTTTATTTTTATTAAAAGTTATTTTTAATATTTATTTTTTAACAAAATTATTTTTGTTAAAGTTATTTTTTTTACTAAATTTGAATTTGTTAAACTAATTGTTAAAAAATTCACAATATAGGATAAAATGTGTATGTGCGTGTATGTGTGCATATGTATAAGTATGTTATAGTGAGTGCACTATAGGCTAAATTTAGTGTCTCTATATGTTAAGCGCACTATAGGCTTGTACTTGTGCCGCTATGTTAAGAGAGCTATAGGATTGTGCATATGCTGTTCTATGTTGAATGCACTATAGGCCTATGCTAGTTCCGCTCTATGTTAAACGCGTTATAGGATTGTACATATGCCGCTCAATGTTAAATGCGTTGTGCATATGCCGTACTATGTTAAACGCAATATGCTTACTCTCTAAAATGAAGAATTGAACGCTTTTTAGCTGATTTGATAATTAAGTTATGAAAATTTAATTAATTTTATAATTATTTGTATTTCGAATGAAAAAAAAGTTTTGTTTTAATAAAAAATTATTTTTATACTTTTTTTTATATTTCGGAAAGTTACAATAATTAGTTAAAGGGTAAAATTGCGTTTGAAGAACACCTGTTCAAATGCAAAATCTAATCATTTAAGTTAAGCTCTCTTTGTTTAAATACAACAAAGGATTAATTTTAACTGCACCTGTAGAGTTATTTTCAAAGTGAATGTCTCCATTCGGATTAAAATCCTAGACAGGGATTAGATTTTATAAATTTTATACACTGAGAAATACATAATAAATGATAAATTGAAACAAATTAACAGAAATTAAAGCAATATATTGGATATTGTTATAATGAATATTGATATCGATATAATTAATATTTATATTGAAATTATCGATATTATCGATAGCATTAATGAAAATATCGATATTATTTATATAATTATTTATTTTATCGATATTATTAATATTGTTATTGCAATTATTGAATATATTGATATTATTATTAAAATTATCGATATTATTGATAAAGACATCGATATTAATGATATTGTTATACTGGATATTGATATCGATATAATTTATATTTTCAATAAAACTTTAAATAATTTCGATAGTTAAAATATAAATATCAATATAATCGATAATTTCAATATATTTGAATGAAAAATATAAATTCAAGTAAAATATTTATTAAAATTCCATATAAATAGTAATAATATTGATAAAGGATACATAATTAAAAGTATTGTCTCAATTTAGTTGCATATGTGTTAAAACATTTTTCATTTCGTATAAAAATAGATAAAGAATTAAATAAATCAATAGTTTACAATATATTTGTCCGATAAACCTATTCGGCTTATATTTCTTTTGCAATGAATGAGTATTTTTATTTATAAATCAATTATTTGAAGTGTTTTCATTAATTATAACCTTAGATTTTAATTCATCGATAAATCCACGATATTTTTCAGGAATTGTTGAGTATAGTTTCCGAAGGCTGTCATATCTGTGTTTAGTAATGCCAACTGGGAATTGATGTCGTGGAAGTTAAGCCAGAAAATTGGAATTTATTGGCGAAAGAGTAGTGTTGAGCAAAGCAAATTCTTTAAATTCGGTTTGATGAGAATTAAGTTTAACAAAAGCAGATAATTGGTGTTTTCGTACTTGGAATTGCTTGACATTTTTGAGAAGAAATGCTTTTTGAATCTTTTCAATAGGAAAGGAAAAGATGTCTTTATGTGTCACTTCTATAACATTTGTATTGATTCGAAGGCTTTCCAATACTTCAATGCAATGGGCCGGACTGTAAATCTCTTGTCGTTTGAATTTATTGCCAATAACTCCATGAAGAGAATCGCATGTATTATATGTGTGTCCCTTCTCCAAATATTTGATTGTAATTGAATTGAATTTCACCGAATTATCATTAATAATGCGAATAAGTTGAGAAAATAATTGCCAATTCTTATTCTGTGATCCACAATTATCAGCCCATAGAATTATATCCTTAGTTTCTTTAATATAATCAAATTTAATGAATTTAATTACGAAACTTAAGAAGTCCTCAGCTTTTCTTTGAACTTCAGAGTCATTTGACAGCAAACAGAGCGAAATTCCATTTGACTTAAGCTCACAGAATATCTCGTTTAGAATACTGATTCGGTCAGCCCAATGACAATCTTGTGTTACGAGTTGTGGAACAAAGAATGTCCTTTGTGCATCACAAGCGAATACTTTAATGTTTGCGGAAATCAAATGTTTATCTTAATTGTTTTTTATTCAAATGATGAAATATATATCGACATTTGGGCCAAAAACACTTAAACTTTTTATTATTAATAGTTTTCTCATTAAAACATTGAATTAATTATAAATCAATCCGATAGTAATTATGTGCACAACTCTTATCATTCACTATACAATCACTCATAAATTAATTATATCTTTAAGTTCCACTGAAGTTACAAATGTTTTGTCACAATTAATTTCATTACATTTAAATGATTTTAATTTTAAATGAATTCTCTTCATATGAACATTTAGTTGATTTATGAGTAAATCTTTTAAATCAATCGTTGATATCACATTTAAACGGTTTATACTCCAAATGAAATATTTTGTGTCGAAATAAATGATTTAATTATAAATGTTTTATTACATTCAATGAAATCACAAACAAATTGTCTTTTATTTAAATGTATACAAATGTGTTTACTTAAGTCACAATCACTTATGCATTCATATCGACATTTTGGCCAAAAAACACTTAAACTTTTTATTATTAATAGTTTTCTCATTAAAACATTGAATTAATGATATTTCAATCCAACAGTAATTCTGTGCACAACTCTTAACACTCACTATACAATCACTCATAAATTAATTATATTTTAAGTCAATTAATTAAAATATTAAAATAAAATAATTTTAAATAAACTTAAATTAAAACCAAAAATTTAAAGCATTTTAAACAAATTCAAACTCAAATGAAAGCATTTTCTAATTTTAGCCAACATTCCAATGGATTATCTATTGATATCTTATCTATAGATAATCCTTAGGAATGTTGGCATAAACGTGAATTTGCTTTCATTTTTGTTAATTAATTTCATTTTGTGATTTAATTTTAGTTTATATTTTATTGTGCATGTTTGATTTAGTTTAAATTAATTTCTCATTTATTTTTCTTTGTGTAAAAAATTTATATAAATAAAATTAAATCTTTGTCTGGGTTTTTAATCCGAATGGAGACATTCACTTTGAAAATAACTACAAATATATTTATAAATATTATAAGATATTACGGTGGCAGGGGTACTACCTTTAAAATATATAAAATATAGTCAAAAAATCATATCTTACCAAGGAAAAATACACACTTTCTCATTCTTAGCTCAAAAATACTATTCAAAATGTTCGTGTATTAAGTGGTAAAAAATTATAAAATTTCCATTGGGAACATGTCCAAAAAAATTTTCAATATTGGTTTTATTAAATTTCACCATGTTAACATTGAGTTGGAAAATTGTTCTTTCTAATATCAATCTAGGAAAAATTATAGTATTTTATAAGATTTAAAGTAAATTTAGATCTCTTCTAGATTTCGAGAAAAAATACCCAATAAGTCTAACTTTGACCCCCTCTGGGCGCTCCCCTCTTAATATTTTGAAATAAAATAACATCAAAATTTTCTAATTTATCATAGAATTGAATAAACTAGAGTACATTACTTACCTAGTTATAGCACAATTTTGAAGGCTTAATCGGGAATATTCTTTGAATAATATTTTTATTTTTGATAAACTATAATATGAATTATTTATGTGTTTATAGAATAAAAATAATTGTATACGTTTGTTTATTTATATTATTATTTTATACAAAATAATTATTTTAAATTTTATAATAATGATCACCATTTAGCAAAAATGTTGATAATTTTTAAATTATAAACACATATTTTAACTAGTCCAAATGTCAAAATACTGGATTTTGTGTATATAAAATTAAATTATTAAGATAAAAATTATTAAAGGATTATAATGAATAATAAACAGCAAGTCAGTTTTACATTGCAATATATGAACAAGGTTTGAGGTCAAACTCATTGGATACTACATTTTCGGGTTTGAGACTAATATAAATTTTATAAGGGTTTTCAAAATTTTCTAAGTTTATCTGTTTTTTTAAAAATTTTCAAAATTATCGGGTGGGATGGGTTGGTTGGTGTGTTGGTGGGTGGGTGGGCAAAGAATGATTCTATATACTACATATTACTCCATAAATGTAGTGAAAAAATAACTTGATAATTCATTATTTTTAACCTTGAATTTTAGATATAAATTATAATCCATTCATACATTCTTCAAGTCTTCCATTTTCTTCAAAATTCTAGTTATATTCCTAAAATTATATTAAAAAGCAAGTTTACATTTCTTATACAAATAAGTCATACACTCACCTAATAATGAGATGGTTTTTAGCCACGTTTTTGCCAAAGTGGGGGGAATATTTTATTATATTAGCTGAATGCAGTGCTATACTTGTGCTTTAATCATTGTTTGCTTGCACATGTCACAAAACAAATGATGAATATAGCCTAAAATAGTGGCTAAATCATAATCGCTGATCTAATATGTAGCTCATCGATAGACTCCTGGAATCTATATGAGCTTGATGTGTCAGAAATCCTGACAATCTTGTCGTCCACTTCATTATATGAGTTTATACTTCCTTTTCCATTTACTTTAGGAAGAAGACTTATTCTTTAAACAAACTGAGAACTGTACACAAATGATGAGCACAAATATTGTAACAACAATTAAGATCAGAGAGGACCAAAACGTCATTTACAGAACTTCATTTATGTTAATTTTATATAAAACTGGTTTTGTAAAGAATTTTGATCCAAAAACAAAGTTATTGATTTCCACATGTTTAGTGTCTATTTGTTTGATTAATTTATTTGAATTGAATTATTGTTTATTTGATATTTATTTGAAATTTTTGTGATTTTTATTAAAAACTGACAATTATTTGACTTTTTTGTGACTTTTATTAAAAACTATTTGACATTTATTTGATTTAATTGTGAATTGAATTGATAATTATTTGATATTTATTTGACTATTTTTGTGACTTTTATTAAAAATTATTTTACTTTTTTTGACTATTTTTGTGAATTTAATTATTATTTATTTGATATTTGACTTTTTTGTGATTTTAATTAAAAACTATTTGACATTGATTATTTAACATTTTTGTGATATTAAAAAATAATTGAATCATTATAAAAATGAATAAACAACAAGGATCAAAAATAAAAAGATATTTCAATAAAAAATGGGAGAAAGAATACTTTTTCATAGAAGATAATGGACTACCGGTATGTTTAGAATGTGGAAAAAAATTTAGCGATAACAAGAAATATTTAATTGAACATTACAATAAACTTTATAATAATTTTGAGTTCAAAGATATAACAAATTGAAATGTTTTGAATAAAAAAAATAATAAATATTTAAATTTAAAACAAAAATATGAGCATGTTAGTATAAATAATTTAATTAATGAGAATAATAATGAAAATATTATAATTAAATGTAAAAATCATTTACTAGCTAGTTATAAAATTTCCTATTTAATAGCTAAAAATTTAAATATTATACTGAAGGTAATTTTATCAAAAATTGTTTAATAATTGCAAGTGAGTGTTTATATTCTAATAATTTAAATATTAAAAATAATTTTAACAAAATATCATTATCAAAAGAAACAGTTAAAGAAGAATAAATTGTATGTCAGTTAATATTAAACAGAATTTAAAATTAACTTGCTTAAAATTTATAGGATATTCCATTTGTTTAGATGAGTCAACTGATAGGGTTGATAATAAACAATAAGTGGTTTTTAAACGGGGAATAAATATAGATTTTAGAATAACAGAAGCCATGTTAGATTTAATCCATGTCAAAAATAATTCTACATCTGTTGTAATTTTTAATAAAGTAGTTGAAATAATAGAGGATTATGAATTAAATTTAAATAAATTTGTAAGTATAACTACAGATGGTGCCCGAAATTTAACTGGGTCAAAAAATGGGCTTATTATTAAAATTAAAAATTATTTGATTTCAAAAAATATAAATCGAAAATTAATTAACTATCATTGCATTTTACATCAGGAGAATTTGTGTGTAGCGAATTTAGAATTAGAAAATATTTTAGAAACAGTTGTTGAAATAGTTAAAAAATTAAAAAGATCAGGTAATTTACACCGTAATTTTAAAAATTATTTAAATGAAATTAATTCGAATTATTCAGATATCATTTATTTTACAGAGGTTAGGTGGCTATCAAAAGGAATATGTTTAAAAAGATTTTATGAATTGATAAATAATATTAATCAATTTTTAATTGTCAATAATCAAACTTATGAATGTTTATCCAATTCAATTTGGAAATTCAAATTAGCATTTTTAGTAGATATGACTGAAAAGTTAAATATATTAAATAAGAATATGCAAGGTGCAAATTTAAATATCATTAATATGTATCAAAATATAGTTGATTTTAAAACTAAACTTGAAATTTATCTAGATGAAAATAAACAATTTGAATTCATACATTTTTATTATACAAAAATAGAATTTTCTAAATTAAACAATGAAGAAATTTTAAAAATTAAATATAATAATGATATAGATATTTTTATTAAACTTATAAATGATTTAAAATATCAATTTAATACAAGATTTACAGATTTTAAAAACAATGAAAATAATTTTAATTTAATTATAAATCCTTTTACAGTTAATATTGCCAATATTC
>JAQFZM010003705.1:0-10640 GCA_034695785.1 Galumna obvia
TTCAATTGATATCAAAGGAATTCCTGAATACTTGTCCTCAAACTCTTTTAATGTGGTTTTGTTTCCATAGAGTTCTGTTATGTTACGACGTTTTGATAATTCTGTTGTAATGGCGGCCAAACTCTTCTCGAATTCAATCATATCTTTGATATCACTGTCAAGGGATGGGTATTCAGTATTGAATGAGAGGACCGTCTCTTTTATTAAAGTTCTATAGGCCTCCAAAATCTTCTTATTATTCTTCAAATTAGGTTTTGTGAGCTGTGCTCGACCCACACCCAAAGATGGTGCATCAAGCTAATTTTACAAGAATATTAAAAGTTTAACAAGCTCATTTGCTTGATTTGATTTATTTACATAAATTGAATAAATGGTAGTATTCTTGTCGTCCAAATATACAAAATTATCAAATATAAATGAATATCCATTATCCTTGTTAAGTTTAGCGTATATCTTGGTCCAATCATAGTCTACCGTAATTTCACCATGGCTAATCATTGGCCAACCAATTTGTTTAATATAATTTTTCAGTTCATGAATGCCATTTAAATCTCTCTGTGCTATCAATCAATCAATTAATTGTTAACTAAATATAATCAGAAAATATTTACTCAAATTCAAACACTTGTTGTATAGACCAACTGTTCGATGAATTATTGAAGTATAGGTAGAGTTGATCTCTCCCTCGAGAATTACTGAATGAGAAATGAATACCTTGAATAATTATTTTATAAAAATTAATATTTGCCTCTTAGATTATCTAATAATTTTTTCTGGGTTGCACTAAATTGACCCCAACTTGACCTGTCTGAAGGAATGATGTTCCTCTTCATCCAACCCCCGCACGCGTATTGATAAAAGTCAGTGCAAGGATCGGCCTTTTGATCCAAATTACTCTGAATTTGTGCCGCTTTTCAATAGATTTTTAGTTTAATTGAATTTCTATTAAATTTATTTGAATTATATTTACCGGCGATAAGACATTCAGGAGTTTCACAAATGGATTCACCCTTTGATTTATCTGTTTATAATATTTTAAATATAAATAATTATATTTTGATAACAAGATGTTAACAAAGGAGACGTCAGGTTATGAATTCAATATTTTCAAAATAAAATAAGAATATTCTCAAAACAATCTCTGAGTCATATAATTAATTTGCATGAAAAAAGTTTTTACCAAAACATAAACATATCTGAGCTAGCTCATTTTAAAAGTGAAAACTTTAAATGCAAATATTTTATAAAAGAAAAGAGATTTTGAAACAATTCCAAAACATCCTTGTAGCCTTTAAACTAAAGTATACCTTTAAGTCGCAGATAGTGGGACACTGTCCGTCTAAGTGAGTTTTTTAGAGGGGGTGTACTATTATCCGGGTAAACGTACAATAACTTTTTAAGCAAACAATAAATTAATTGAAATTCACATAAAAGTACATACAAACGGAAACAAAACCCCCTTTTAATGGAATTTGGACTATAAAAACTCTCACACTTGATAGATCAAGTTTATTTTTTAATTGCAGACATGGTCGTGCTGAATTTTATAAATAATAAATTTAGAATCAATAAAAAAGTGTACTCATATCTGAGTTTCTTAGAAGGAGTGTACTATTATTCGGATAAGAGTACAAAAACTTTTATTACCCCTCAAAATGTCCGTAATTCACTTAAACGCACTGCCCCACTATCCGGGGTAATAATGTGTAATAAAATATTATGGTAAAATATTGAAAAGTAAGTATCAAAAGGATTCTTGTTTAATATTAAAACCATTATTAAATATATAAAATTGATAATAATATAATATAGAAATTTCCTTTGAAATTTATAGTAAATTAATTTTTTTGAATTAAAAAAATTCTGGAAAATGAAATAATAATTTGTTACAAAAATTTATAATAATTATAAACAGTATTTTAAACAAATAAATTCAATAATATTTTTAACATTTTTGGTAATCCTTATTTAGAGTTCATATAAAAATAGAACTTTTATTCTAAATTACTCTCTGCCTATACATAACAGGTTAAGCACTGTGTCATACAAATTTGTTAAGATTAGTGATATCCTATTGAACAGCGAAGGGCGTTTAGTACACTTTTTAGTACAATTTTAGTACGTATGCCATGTGTTAAGTGCAAACGCATTAAAGCTTTTCATATGGTCAATGAATGAATATGGTCGGTTCATACAGTAATTATAAAAAAATTTTAGACTCCATATGTACTAAACGCCCTTCGCTGATTTAAATGAACAGGATGATATTTTGCTTTTATTTTCTGAATTAAATGAAACTTGGCAACAATATTAAATAATTGATGAATATTTGCTCATTTGATTAAAGCAATTAATTTATCTTGTTTAAATAGTACCTAGATGAATAATTTACTACCAGTTAAATTGAATAGTATAGAAGTTTCAAATAAAAGCTTGGTCATACAAAATAATTAATCATGTTTAATTAGTTATACTATTTGTATATAAAAAAGAATTTTATTGAACATGATTAATAGAATTTTGTAAGTTTAAAAAAAGTAATCAATAATGTTTTAGAAAGGTTAAAAAATTAGTCCAATAAACTTAAATAGGTTCTAATTTTTTCAGCATTTTATTTGGATATACTTTTTATTATTTTTTATTTTTAAGCGCTAGTTATAAAAAGTCTTATCCCTAATTAAAACCAAATCTAGAAATATTTAAAATGCTTTAATAACCAAAATATAGCTAATATTTAACCTTTCCCTATACGTTGTATCATGATCAAACTCTATTATAAAAAGATCCTGACCAATGACTATCAATTATTCTTCATATTTTCAAGCGCGCACTTTGAAAGTTTCAATACTAAGTTTAAACCCATTATTCTATTTGGGTGACTTTTAAGTTCAGGGTTCTATACTATGAAAATTTGCCCTCCGTGAGTTTAAACTTTTTTTATATTTATCAATGAAATTGATAAATATTAATTCATCTTGCTAAAGTTTAAAATTGATAAAAGAACCTAGATAATTGTTAAAGTTTCAGTTTGAAAAAAATCGCAGTTTTGTAGCATCTTGAATTTTAAATCTAAAAAAATTTAAACTTTAAAAAATAAACACTTTAATAATAAAAATATAATTAATTCAGTAAAACCTCTATATATAATTACCTCTATATCTAAAATAATCTCGGTATCTCAATATTTATTCTCAAATCCTATTACCAAGTTCATTAAAAATCATAACCCTTAATTATCAAAATATAAATAATAAATTACCTTTCCCTATACATTGTATCATGTTCAAACTCAATTATAAAAAGTTCCTGACTATCAATTATTGTTCATATTTTCAAGCGCGCACTTTTAAAAGTCCGATACTAAGAAATTCTAAGTTAAAGTAGTATAATATATGCAAGTTTATAATAAATGAGAAAACATTTTGTGGAAAATTATTTCAATCAAATGAAAAATGTATATAATTTTTCATAACACTATTTAATAAATTTTTGTCAAAAATTGAAGAGCTCGAAACCAAAATATTAGTTAATTTGTTGGAGGGTTTCATTTATCATAGATTTTAATATTAAATTTTTATTTAAAAATTTATTTAAAGGTTTATTAATTATTCTCTTCAATTATTTGAAATTTTTGTTTATTATATAATGATAGAAATCTGTAATTTCAACATTAATGAATGTAATACATTGCTTATATGAAAATAAGTGAAGAATATTAATGTTTATTATATAAATAGTTAGTATTCAATTAAAATAATATTTTTGTTAACAAATTTATAGAAAAAATATTTGATTGTATTATTATTTTTTTCTTTAATAAATAATTTGGATAATAGTAAATAAAGTAATCTTGATCAATTTTCAAGATATCTATGATATTATTTTCTTCTTTGAGTCTTTGATTTTATTTCCTTTTAGGAATAGTTTAGTATTTTTAAATACTTTTATAATTTTTATGTTTAATATTTTTGTATTGAATTTATTGAAAACATATTTTGAAAACATAATCATCAAATCAGAGAACATCATAACAGAGAACCCAAAGAACAGACTGACAGCACTTCCAACATATGTTAGATATTCCACTAATTCAATGGTCGGCGCCTGAGTATAGACGAGGTCAGGCATATGAGGCTGTGCTAATGGAAGGAAAAATTCATCGAATTGATGATTGAGTGAATGTTGAGTTACTTCAAACACTTCTGAATAGCATTCCGGGAAAAGACCACAACTCCTTTTACAAATATTTCCAAGTTGTGTATCAATATGAAGATGATCAAACCCCACTTCATAGATATCATAAAACTTTTCATCCATTTGTGTATCATATATGAGAAAGTTACTAGGCCAACTATTATTGAAGTATTGTTTGAGTCGAGGGATACGACACTTATATATACAATCCTTTTTAGAATTGTATTCATCGGTTTCATAGTCTATACATTGGGTTTCGTAGGGTTTGGCCAATGATTTCGTTATGATTTTCTGATAACGAATGTATTCAAAGGAATGCCTTCCGTTTATATTATTATGAATTACTTCAATATATTTTAATTCATTTAAATCGCGGATTAAATCTTTTCTTGGATGTACTGCAACAAATACCTTGGTTATATTTGTTTGTGGCTTTAAAATCAATACAACTCCGAATTTAATGAAATTTCTGAAACAAAAACTGTTTTCAATCATAAACTTATTGTCCGATTCGTTACGCATTTGTGATAAAAATGTGAAACACAACCTATAGAATAAATTATCTTGTATCAATTATATCAATTTAAATAATTTTAAAAATATAATTTGAACTAGGTTCATTATTTAAAAACAATTAGAAGCTGACCTTTCACCGTCAATTGATTTCTTGATATGGCTAATATCCTGACAGAAAATGATCTTGGGTGTCACATCTGCTTCTTTTGTGTCGACAACAAAACAACTTTCAAAGATATCTGAGTAGTCATACAATCGTTTGATTTGTTCTCTTATTGTGAGTTCTCTCAGAGAAGTGATATTAATGTCATCCGAATTGGTTTTTAAAACCCTTTCCTTTTCAAAGCAAAGAGTAATCGCCGGCAGAGATATCGTTGAAAAGTCTTCGTATTTAACAGAAGTCGTTGTTTTATACGCGAAATACAAATCAGAGATTTCGTAGATTTGATACAAACATAAACCCAAACATATTATTGAATAAAATGTTATAAAAGATTTTTCATAAATACTTTTCATTTTATCAGAAAATAAATTTATTTGTAAAACATATAATAAAATAATAAATAATTTAGAATTGAATCCAAGAAAATGTTTTCAAAAACAAACTTATTTTCCGATACTTTAAAAATTTGTGATATAAATATAAAACACATATTTTTATTCATAAGAATAATTATAATAAATTATCTAGTACAAAAATTAATTCAATAGATCATCATATATTTATCATTTGATTTCGTTAATATCATTAAAATATATGAATTCATTAACTTTTGTATTCACAATATAATAGTTTTTAAGGATATATTTAAATAATAAATTCATTAAATCATTTATTTTATTATGAGTTTTGTCAGAGAAGTATTATAAATGTTATTCAAATTATTTTGTAAAACGTTTTACTATTCAAAACTAAAAGTAATCGCCGGCAGAGATATCATCAAAATGTGCTCGTATTTAACCGAAATTCTTATTTGTATTCGAATTTCAATTAAGTAATTAACAAAAAACTTAGATAATATTGAAAATAGTATAGTATATTCAAAACTATGATAATGGAGAACACATTTTGTGGAAAATTATTTCATTCAAATGAAAAATGTATATCATTTGCATAACATTATTTAATTTTTACATAATTCTATATAATAAAAATAGACTATTTTATTCTATATTTCTATATTAATATTGTAAGGGATTGCAGTATTACTCTCCCTTTCTTTCATATATTGTATTCTTTCATATAATTGAACTAAGCATATATAGTCCCAAATCGTTTGAGTAAAGCTTTGGTTGAGTTAACTAATCAACTCAGTTAAAAAAACCAGGGATGGCCAATAGGGGGGTATTTCAAAATATCTCCCCCCTGGAGCAGCAAAATTGGCAAAATGCCCCCCCCCCCTGGAAAATTGAAACCTTTAACATTACGTCTATGGACAAGGACTAAGTCTGTTGAGGTTTTTTGGTCCAGGGAGGGGTATACATCCCTGTAGGGCCGCCTTTGGCCATCCCTGCATAAAACCCAAAAACGAAATATATGGCTAAACTGTAAACAATAACCTTTTGAGTAAAGTATTATTTGTGTTAATTAATGGTTTTAGTTAAGCATATTATTTGTAGATATCGAGTAATCATATGATAAAATTGATCGCTTGTGTTAAGTAATTTTTTAAAAAAAATTTTAGTGAAAGAATTGTTTTATTTAAATTTAAATTAATGAAAATGTCTTCATCTAATCGACAAAAGATTTCAATTCAAGATAAATATAACTTAATCTCTAAAGTAAAAAATTTCTTTGTAATTCGTCAAGTAGTTTAAGAAATATAACCTGTTAAGTTGTACCAGTTAGATTTGATCACCACTGTATATTAGTCTGTAAGTAAGGACTGTCGCTATTAATTGAAAAATAGAACTCGAGTTAAGTATAAACATTATTTCTTTCGTCAAAATAACGACACGGCGACCATGGCTACCGCCTAAGGACTGCCAAGGTCTCGGTTCACTCAATGCAAAAATAGGCTAATTCTCAACTCAACTACAATAATGAGTTTGGATTTACCAAAGTAGTTTTTATTCTTGTTACATAGATTAATGTTAAATTATGTGAAAAAGAGAAAGTTATATTTGTCCATGATGATTAAAATTATTTTGATTCTATGACATTAATAAATAAACATTGCAAATATGAAAATAAGTGGAGTATATACAAGTTTATAAATCAATAGTTAGTATTTAATTAAAATAATAATTTTGTTAACAAATTTATTGAAAAATATATGATTGTATTGTTATTTTTTTTCTTTAATAAATAATTTGGAAAATTGTTTGCTAGTAAATAAAGTAAACTTGAACATTTTTCAATATATCTATGAAATTATTTTCTTTTTTAAGTCTTTGATTTTATTTCTTTTGGGAAATAGTTTTGTAATTTTAAATATTTTTGTGATTTTTATTTTAAGTATTTTTGTATTGAATTTATTGAAAATAAATTTTGAAAACTTAATCATCAAATCAGAGAACATCATAACAGAAAACCCAAAGAACAGACTGACAGCACTTCCAACATATGTTAGATATTCCACTAATTCTATGGCCGGTGTCTGACTATAGACGAGGTCAGGCATATGAGGCGGTGCTATTGGAAGGAATAAGTCCTCAAATAGATGAGCGACTGAGTGTTGAGTGACTTCATATACTTCTGAATAACACTCAGGAAAAAGACCACATCTCTTTTTACAAATATTACCAAGTTGTGAATCAATATGAAGATGGTCAAACCATAAATCATAAATATTAAGCATCTTTTCATCCAATTCTGTATCATATGTGAGAAAGTTACTAGGCCAACTATTATTGAAGTATTGTTTGAGTCGAGGGATACGACACTTATATATACACTCCTTTTTAGAGTTGTATTCATCGGTTTCATAGTCTATACATTGGGTTTCGTAGGGTTTGGCCAATGATTTCGTTATGATTTTCTTATAACGAATGTATGTAAAGGAATGCCTTCCCTTTATATTATTAAGAATTACTTCAATATATTTTAATTCATTTAAATCTCGGATTAATTCTTTTCTTGGATGTACTGCAACAAACACCTTGGTTATATTGGTCTGTGGTTTTAAAATCATTACGACTCCGAATTTAATGAAATCTCTGAAGAAGAAACTGTTTTCAATCATAAACTTATTGTCCGATTCGTTACGCATTTGTGATAAAAATGTGAAACACAACCTATTTTTAGAAAGTTATCTAGTATCAATTTTATTGCTTTATATAATTTAAAAATAAATAATTTGAAATAAATTCATTATTAAAAACAATTTAAAATTGACCTTTCACCATCAATTGACTTCTTGACTTCGCTAATATCCCTACAGAATATAATCTTGGGTATTACACTTTCAACTTTTGTGTCGACAACAAAACAACTTTCAAAGATATCTGAGTAGTCATACAATCGTTTGATTTGTTCTCTTATTGTGAGTTCTCTCAGAGAAGTGATATTAATGTCATCCGAATTGGTTTTTAAAACCCTTTCCTTTTCAAAGCAAAGAGTAATCGCCGGCAGAGATATCGTTGAAAAGTCTTCGTATTTAACAGAAGTCGTTGTTTTATACGCGAAATACAAATCAGAGATTTCGTAGATTTGATACAAACATAAACCCAAACATATTATTGAATAAAATGTTAGAAAAGATTTTTCATAAATACTTTTCATTTTATCTGGAAATCACTTTTTTGTGGAATTTTTATTGAATTAAATAAAAAACACTACTTATTAAAAATTTTCTTATATTAAATAATTTAATCAAAAGAAAATTATTAATTAAGTATATAAACAAAAATTAATTAAATTTTCTCAACAATAATAGAATTCTATTTGTTCAAGATTATTAAAGTTTTATTGATTTTATACAATTGTATGTAATTTGTTTTAATTAAATAATATCTATAAATGAATATTAATTAATACTTTTATATATTATTTTAAAAGTTTAGTAATTCTTTTATTATTAATTTAAATCTTTTAAAACAAGCATGTCAATTTAGCCACTTTTAGTACGTATGTTATGTCACTCAAATTAGCTCATTAGACCTATTCATAAACAACATTATAAATTGTATTAAATTGAAAGGAAAGGGTATATCTATTAACAATATTGTAACAAAAATTTTATTATTAAAATCTTTTAAAACATATAAACTGTTTAACACTAATAATATTTAATTATATCTGTTCAAGGTAGAATTTTGAGTTATATAAATAATTTATTAGTTTATTATAAAACAACTTTTAAATTAATTAAATGTTCAAGATGGTTTCCTTGTACTAAATGGTGCCTCAATTCTTTCAGTTACAGAGAGAATAGCTTGCCTTGCTCCTGGCTAACTATTTGGACCTTGTACAAAGATTAAATATAATTTTGAACAAAACTGTAATAAAATGGAAACCTTCAAGTCTGTACTGATAGGGAACACAGGGACCGAAATATAAGTTCAACCAAAGTTTTGGATCAGTAAAGAAATATCTAGCTAAATTAGGTTTGCAACCAATGATCCTGGCTAATTCATCCATATGTGGAGTCCAATAGGAATCAAAGGTGTGTTTCTCACAGATTGGGAAATGCCTGTTAACCCATTTTCTCTTCTTTTTAATGTCTTTTAACATTTTCTTCTGATTCGGGAGTTTTAGTTTGTCTGTCATTAAGAGTGCGAACCAACGGCTCTCCAATTCAGCCATTGGTAAGACTGCGCCGATGGGCAGCACAAGTCCTATAAATGCCAGTGTTTTTGGGTGTTTAAGGTTTGGACAAAACATGTTTTTATATAAATTGAAATTCTTTTTGTTCGATGCTATCGATTCAGAGAGGAATGGATATGACATTTGATATCCGGTGGCGAATATAATTGCATCGCATTTAATTTCTTCATTACCTAGGTTGTTTAATGTGGATTTTAGTTTTAATTTATACTAGTATTTTCTTGAAAATAATGAGCACAGGAGGGAAATCACTTAATTAGAGGAAAGAAATAGTAAAAATATTTTGTGAATTATTAAAAAGAGAGAAAAACTTAAAAATATATTCAATAAAATTAAAGAAAAACATTAAATAAAATCAATATTTTCCTCATTTGTCATCAAAAGTCGTGATTTAAGACATAAGTATTTTTCTTAGAAATTGGGATAAATTTAGTTGAATTGAATTAATATATTAATAATAATGTAAATTATGTTTGAATTTTAATTTCTTTAAAGAGTTGTATCTTTAAAAAGTTTTACATTTAGGTTATAAAAATAGATTCACTTTAAGCCATATATTAAACTTAAATCTTAATTAATTTAATTAAATAATTATTAATGATTTAGTTCTGACCCTTAAAAATGACCCGGACTTCAGTGGAGCACTCATTGTCTCCTTTAATGACTATAAAACCAGACATAACTCTTTTGGGCAAATCGTTGTTAATTAAGATATTCTGAGAGAAGAACCGTTCCTTAGGTTTAAGTCCATAGAGTTTGTGATCAAATCTGGTGTTAAGATATAACTCAATGGTTGTGTTAGCGATAAAAAGTGGCGTTATTTGAAACATTGTATTCATACATCTTCTCACAGCCATTGTATCGAAGGGACGATCTCTAAATCCGACCCTATGAGTGATCCAACCGCCAGTTCTGGTCGAGAGGTAAACCTGTTCGCACACATTAGATAACTCTACGGCTATATCTAAGGCAGAGTTCCCTAAACCAATGATAACAACTTTTTTGTTCTCAAAGTCTTTGCTCTCTTTGTAAGCGTGAGAATGGATTAGAGTTCCCTTGAATTTATTCTGTCCTTTAAATGATGGCATCGAAGGCTTATTATTATGTCCGGTGCATACCATCACTCCATCGAAAACAACACAAAACTCATTGTTTGTCTCCA
>JAQFZM010003706.1:0-10639 GCA_034695785.1 Galumna obvia
TCATTCATTCATTATATAGTTTTTATAGGAATGGAATTTTAATTTTCCACATAATTTATAGTTGAAATCTTTACTTGTTTATATGTTTGAGCGCGCATTTTAAATGTTCCTATCCCTAGTCATAAATCAAATGTTTCACCTTGAGTATACGTTGTATCATGATCAAACTCTATTATAAAAATATGCTGACCAATGGCTATCAATTATATTTGAAAAAAGCTTATATATTTAAGCGCTAATTTTAAAAATTCCGAATCTAAGTTTTAACCATTAAATTATGTGATTTCTCAGTGGCCCAGTGGTTGGCCCAGTGGTCTGAGTGTTCGCCTAAAGGCCCTATTAAACCTTTAAAGAGAGATTAACAGATCGCAACCACTAACTGACAAAAGATACTTAAGTATATTAAAGATACTTAAGAGACAAAAAAGGTTTACTGATTATTAAACTTTATTTTAGTTAAATATAAATTTTGTTTATTTTAAATTGAATTTAAGTAAATATCAATTAACGAAAACACTTCACGCATTGGGAATCGAACCGACAAACCCTGGCTTTACTAAACTAATGATTCTAACCATTAGACCAGTGAACTGTTCATAAAAACTTTTGTGTTTAACTTTAAAGCACTGAAAATATTAACTTTTTTCATCCCTTTTCTATATTTATTAATACAAAAGACACTGAAATCACTAAAAATGCTATTTTTATTCAATTTTTAACTTTTGTTAAGTTTTATTACATTTAATGTTTTTTTTAGAAATTAATGTCATTAAAGACATTAGTTGTCTCTAATAATTCAAATTAATTTCAAATAATTATTACATTATATAAATTGAAAACACATTAATTTAAGTGAAAAATGTCTTATTTTAAACTACAATAGTTATCAATTGGTGATAAAATAGAAATCATTGATAAATTATAGCCATAAATACTTTACAAAAATATTTTTGACAAATCGATGATCTATCACTTAATGATAATTTCAATGAAATGTATTAAAAAAATTAATTGAAAATACATTTATGTCATTAAAACAGCAAAAAATAACTGATTTTTTCAATTAATTTATGTATTTCTTTATAATAAATGAATATTAAATAGAATACAAAAACTACCGATTTTATGAACCAGTCAGTGTTATGAATTAAATCCTAATTCCCGACCACTTCATAAAACTGATCGTTGACTGTATATTTTAAATTAAAACTGTTGTATTTCAATCTGAGAAATAAAGGTAAACAAAAGTACAAATTCTAAGAGATTTTTGTTCATAAATTCAATGCAATCATACGATGAAAATCAATTAAATTTAAGTATATTTTTCTAATCTCGAAATGAATTTATTTAATCATTAAATTCGTAAAAACAAAACATAAATTAAATTAAAATAAATTAAAACTAATTCAAAGAACAGATACAATTGAAGAGAAATCTATACTTTTAGTATTCATTCAAAGTAATTATTTTTAAATAAATAAAATTGATTTATATATACCTTTTAATAGTAAATCAGTGAACAAATGATGAAAAAAACTTTTTAATTAATTTTAACTTTAATTGAAGTATTCTTTTGTTGTCTTCACTCTTCTCTTCCATTACTTAAATAAAAGTAAACATTAATTAATATAAAATAAAATACTCGACTTAAATACCAATCTCTTCAATACAGTTCTCTTCCCGTATGAGTGGCTGTTCCCCTACCCATCGCTCCATAGGTCAGCACATACTGAGCGCCGATCACTCTTCTGATGTCCACTGCAGTGAAGTCTTATGTTATATATTATAAGATCACCAAATGATTGACCCATTCATTACATAATTACCCTAAAATAAACTTATCTTGATACAAATTAGGCTAAGGATCATTAAATAGAATAATAAAGTAAAGTTTATTGTTAAAATGATCAAGATCAACTTAATTAGTACATTATTTCTTAATTCATATAAGAATATAATAGAGTTGAAGGACTGGGAAGTGAGCCAATGGTCGGCACAAAAACATAGGAAGCATTGACTGGAGTGGGACTCAATTGTGGGGCTGTCGTATGGCTTAACCTCATCTTAAGCTGAAGATTCTCTTCAACTAAGTTAGTGTTTGCGACCTTTAATTGCTGTATATATTCGGCCACCGTTTCCAAGATGGCCGACTTCTTCCAATTGGCATTAGGTCCGGCCACAAGAGTCTTGAGTCGCTTTATTTGTTCATTAATAGATGTCCGATACCGTGACTCAGCTGTGGCGTGGGCTAACTTTTTCTGACAAAACGATCCCTTTTTATTCGATAAATAATTTAATTTTTTGCTGATTTTCTTCATTTTCTTTAACTCTTTATTAAAATCCTTTTGTTGTTCTTCTAAACACATTTGATATTCAAGTGTCGGATCTGTTGGACACGAGATATGATCCTTTTCTTCCATATCTTTATTCTTTTCACTAATATTTTCATTCTGTTCTTCAAACACTTTATTCTGTGCGCAATCAGACAATTCTTTTTCATTAATCACTTTTGATGTAAATAATGAGTCGTCAAATGTGTCACCAAATGATAAGAAGACATTTCCACTGAAGAACTGTTGATCCGATTCGTTGAATGAGTGGTCAGTTGTCTGACCGCCAGAAGACTCGACGTCACTGTTTGGGTCACTAATTGTTTTGCTTTTATTATCTAAACATTTATTAATTTTTTGTTCGACACTATTATTATCAACACTTTTACTATTAATTAGATCAAATTGTCCAAGATTAAAAGAATTGTTCTCGAAACAATCGGAAAATAAATTCATTTCCATTATTAGCAAGCTAAAATTTGTTGAAAAAAATGTTGAAATCAAATTAATATTAGTTTTAATAAATAGATATTAAAAACTTAATTAAAATATTAATTAAATATAATTTTAAAACAACTGTAGAATAGAATTAATTTTTTTTGAGGAAAAAAAGTAAAAACAACCTGGATCAAGTTATAAACTTCACTAGTTTATGAATGGAGACATTTATGGGGATAATTCTGACAATTGTGAGTGAAATTTAAGTCATAAGTAGTTTCCAAACTATTTCAGTCCATAAAATGAAAAAAACCGGTTCAGGAAAAACACAGAAAACACGAAAACCATATCTTTGAAAATCGATAGGAATTTGAATATTAATCACAAATTAGTTATACATGAATATAATTTTAAATAAACTTGATAAAATATCAATTGTTAAACTAATAAAACTAATATAAGTGAAACACTTGAATGAAGTACTTTTAAATGAATATCTAGTCATAAAAAAAAAGTTTACAAGAGTATAGTCGACACTAAACTGAGAAAAACCAGTGCAGGAAAAACATAATTATTCCGAAAACAAGTTATCCTTCAAATTTGAAAAACTCAATTCAATTTCAAAACTTATTTAAATTTACCTAGTTATTCATATTAAATTATCTATAAAGAAGAATGAATAATTAATTATCCTTGAACATTTAAGATGACAAATCATTTTATTTAAAAATATTTAAACAAATAAATTCTTGCTTGAAGCTTTAAAAAACTTTCAAGAATAAAAAAATAAGAATCTAATCTTGGAAACAAATATTAAAATATTGCGAAAATGACCTTGTTTATTTCAAGAGCACCAAAGTTTTTAGAGAAAATAGTTTTAATTATTTATTTATTTATTTTATCGAACGTAAGGAATAAAAACTTCCTCTAATTCTAAGACTTTTTGTCACACATTTATGAAAAAAATGACGCAAAACTTGATAGATATATGTCTATCACTCAACTCATATACAATAAACAGAGAAAAGAATTCAATTAATTTGAATCTCATTTAACAAATGATTTCAAATTTAATTGATTTAAGAAAAAAAGTGTTGAAAACATTTCGGAAATTTCGAGAATATTTCGTAAATAACTTAATAAAGAGTTTTAAAGGAAATGCTCCTCAATATAATGGGATTTACCCAGGGCTCTATTCTTAGCATGGTTATTAAAGAAATATATTTCAATATTAAAAACTAATTAAAACAACTGTTAATACTCAAAGTAATAAACTAGGTAATTAATTAATAATTACAAATACGATACAAGTTTAAAAATTACCATGATTATTCAAGTAAATGGTTGACAACAATCTGTTTGTTAGACAATATAACACAATTAGCGGTCAATTTCTGGAAATAAACAAAAAAACGATTAAATAAATCACAGCTCAGAATAGGACTATTGGCTAACCTTTTGGCTCAAATCAAAGCACTTCTTATTCTTCGAGAAGACCTCCTTTTCAATGAAGTGTTGTATAAGTTTTAAATTATAATTTATTGCATATAATTCTAAATATAATTAGTTAATACAATCAGAGATTAATTATTGAAAAAACTTTTCAATTCTTTTATTAATTAAAACAATTTTATAAATTTCCAAATAATTACTGAATTATATTTTTTTTTGCATATTTTTAAGTTTTGTATCAAAAAAAAAACTTAAATATTTTCTTTAATTACTTTTGTTTTTAAATATTTATTCTGTGATAAAAAATATTGATTTTCGTGTTTGAATTTTTGCGAAACAAAATGCATTTAAAAGAGAAATGAAAATATGCTTAAAATTATATCAAATGTAATGTAAATTAAAGTCGTTTTACAGACATTAGAGACGAGAAATATTAGTATTTCTAAAAAAATATGTGAAAACGATTTAGAAATATCTTAAAATTAAAATTAAACTCAATTTTTAATTTAGATTAAAATTAAGTCTCAACTCTTTATAGGAATGAAATAATTATAAGAAAATTAATTAAAAGAATTTTCCAGAGTTTTAATGATTTGAATATAAATCAAAACATTTAGAAATATAATTATGTAATGAATTACGAAGTAATGATTCTAATAGAAGTACAGAATGAGAGACATTCCCTTAATTTATGAAATTAATAATTGATTCTAAGAAAAAGGTTAAAACGAGAAAAACAGACGAAAGTAATAATTAAATTATGATTCAGTCGTGAAAATAAAGTAAATGAAAGAAGAAAACAATCACTAAATTAAAGGCTGAATAATGTTTGGACAAAGAGTTCAATCAGGGATCGGTTCGTTGGGATGTACTGTACGCAAGTGTTTGTTGAGAGATATCCTCCAAGTGTATACTTTACCGCAATAATCGCAAATGTATTGTGTCTTTTGATTTAGATGGACACCATTGATGTGATCTTGCATTGATTGGGTGCCATGGTACACTTGGGGACAGTAGGGACAAGTATACATCTGTGCAGTTGCAGATTGTCTTATGCCTTGCATTGGAGTAGAGTCCTGAGTGACCAGTTTATGTCGCAGTCCTCTGGTCAGAGGCGTTGACTCCAAATCAGTGATCACTTCTGAATAATAATATAAATAAGTTTTTCATTACAAGTCTTGTCTCACCTGTATTTGAGATCAGAGACTCATCCTTTTGCCAATTGGGTGTACGTCCGGGTCCTCTACGTTTAACAACCGATTCTACTTCGTGTCCAACACTTCCGCCGCCATTTTCTTGTGTAGGAGTTGATGCCGAACCAATACTGGAGAGGGAACGTCTTAAACTACGAGTCGGCATCTGATGAGATGGTGTTGTTTGAGTCACTGTTGATGTGCTCGCCTTATGAAAAGCTACAGTCGAGGCCACTATCGCTGCCGTTTGAGTAGTAGTAGTAGTAATGGTAGAAGTGATCTGTTGTGGCGAGTCTTTATTTTTGAGATCTGTTTGTTTCAGGACTTCAGATGTTTGGCAGTCGTCTTGTGTTTGACTGAAGTCCACTTCATATACCTCTCCGTCTTCGTCTCCCTCTTCTACATCCATATGTTGTCCTTCAGAGCCTTCCATCCTATTATTTATATTGTGGCCCTGGTCTGTACCAGTAGTGGACTCCTTATTCTCTTCATTGGAATCCATTTTCAATCTTTTCCTCAAATGTCTGCCTTCGGGTTCAGTTTCAGTAACAGAATTATTACCACTACTATCATGTTTTTGAGGAGATGTCTGAGTGACAGTAATTATTGGACTCTTAGTAGGCGTTCCCCTAATACTTTTAGTGGCCGGTGAGGACTCCCTTTTATGATTATCCCTATTTTCGGTGAGAGTATCGATTAAAATACTCGTTGAATGTCTATTAGTTGAATGATTGACAACAATCTGTTTATTAGACGATATGTTAACACAATTAGAAGTCGAGTTCTGAAGAGAAAAAGAGAAACAAAAATAAAAGAAATTAGAGCTCAGAATAAGAGCTGTTGTCTTACCTGTTGTTGATTGAAATCTAAACTTTTCTTCTTCTTCTCGTAGACCTCCTTTTCTATAGTGAACTTCATTTTTTCGGCTTCGAAGCGCTGTTTCTCTTCATTTAAGACACTCTTTTCGATCTCTAACTTCTTTTTGACCTCATTTTCAATTTCTTGTCTCATTCTCTCGAACTTCATTTTCTCCGTATCTTTAATGGAGCGGATCTCGTGTTCGAGACGTCTATTATCTGACTTCAAGTGTTGGATCAGTTCAGTCTCTGCATATGAGTTGTCGTCTATGGGCTGGTCGTCGTTATTCACTAATTTAATATTCATTAAACCCTTAATCATTAGAAGTTGTGCCGCAGCCAAGAACTTGTGTATACGGGACTGACCAACAGATACCTGTGCCAGAGTTGGCCACAGAATAACAATTAATTAAAGAAAACCATATGTTTTACTCATTGTTTAAATCAAATTTAGAATAACTTTTAAATAAATAAAAACAAAGAGAGAAAGGTATGTGTGAAGAGTGGATATGTGTCATACCTGTCCCTTATAGATGAAGTCAATGATGGCCTGGAGGTCATCGAAGTCCACATTTGTGATAATGACTGCAACCACTCCATTGTTAAGTGTGTTGGGAACGGAAGAGAAGACCGACCGGAAATAGTCAGAAGAAGCGCTCAGAATAACTTTATGTGTGCGGAGTATCTGTTCCACAGACGGAACACTGTTCGGTGTCTTTGATGTGTTGGCCACAGATGTGCGCCGACTGTTCTGATGGCCGCTAGTGTTGGCCGGTGTCGGCGATGAGTGACCATTAGTCAAATGAGAGGCTCCAGCGCTCGACTCTTCATTCTTATTGTCCTTAAGGTGTGTATGACATACAAGAAGACAATCTGTGAGTTGAGTCGTGTCCAACATTGAGGCAAAACTGTCTCTCATTGTTATCTCGTGGTCTCCCATACGAAAAGTATAGCCATTTTCCACGTCTGAAGACATGGCGCCAAATGTTTGTCTCTTTTAGTCTTAACAATAATTCCTTAAACAAACACTAAATAAATAAATTCAGTTGTGATTAACTTGAATTCGGCGCTTAATTATGACTGAAATTATGATTTAAAAATGATTATCAATAAAATGAGTTCAAAACCTTTTGAATTGACTCTCAATCGCTTTCTATCTGTGTTTACATATTATTATTAGACGCTATTTATGTTTAGTTTCGCCCCAAATACAGTTGAGTACCGGTAATATAAATATTTAATCACTCAAATTGAGTGACTCAATTAACTTAACTAGCTAAATACTGAACCTATTAAACTTAAGCCAACTAAAATTGGAAACAAATTATATGACCCTAAAACCACACATTTTATAATATGACTAAAAAAAGGGTTTAAAATAAATGGTTAATCAAACATTACTTTCTACAATTGAGCCCAAAATTACTCAACATTTTACTAATTAATTATTTAAATACATTTCTCTTTATTTAATCACTAAATAAATAATGATTTATAAAGTGATTGTTTAAGTTAATTACCCACTAGTGTTAACAAAATCTTTATTCCCGGTTGGGTTACCTCTAATGAATCTCAAATGTAGTGTTAAATTAATGACTTTTAAGCGCAAAATTCAAATCATTAAGAAAATAGGTTTAATAATGAAAAATAAATTCTCCTAGTTTAAAATCGAATTACTAATTGTTTCGAATAAATTAAAGAGTAATTAATCAAATTATATAAACAATTAAAAGGTGTATTATTATAATATTACCCTTTTTAAGCACAGATGGCGGATTATCTAGAACCAATAGTTGTTCCTTTGTTTAAAGAATGTAAATAAAGTCATTTTGTTTGAGTGCTATATTAATTAGAATCGATAAAATTGATGTTACCTTGGATTTTGTAAAATGGTGTTTACTTAAACTTTATTGGCTAAACAAAAATAGGCACATACCTTTTTAAATAGATAATTATATTGTAGATTGATTATAAATTTATCAAGGTTATGTCAATTTACGTAGAATATATAGATTATGTTTATTTATTGATAGTAAATTTATTTTGAAAATTATCATGCTAATAATGAACATAATTATATAATCAATAGTTTTGATATTAATTATTCCCATTTTTATTGCTATTATTTATTGATTTGTTATATATATTTAAATTTATAATACAATAAATCATCTAGATAAATTTCACCTGAATTTTATGAGGAAATATTGCAGGTTTATATTTCATTTAATTTCATAAACAATAAATATATATTCACTCGAATTAATGTAATTTTATTTTCAAAAAAATATTTATAATATCTGTTAATAAATTTTATAATTTTTAATAAATTTCAATGAATTTTATTTATTAAAACATATTTAAAATTAAAATTTTAATTATTAGTATTTTTAACATTGACCTTGCAAACTTATATCTACCATGTTAATTAATATTATATAATGTTTCCTCAATTTATTACTCTATGAAAAAAAATAATTATATATAATTTAATTTCATTTAATTAAGTATTTATTACTGAAATTTAAAATTTTTTCTCTTATTATAAAAATATTTTATTATAATTAAAGTCAAATAAAATGAGAAAAAATAATAAAATTTATTGAAGAAAAGCACGAATTGACTCAAATAAGATATTACCCAAAGAATAGGTGAATGAATCATATGGAAAGTCATCAAAAATGGTTTTACTTTTGATTCAATGAATTATTTATTGAAAAAGAAAAGTCATTTTCAATTCATTTTTATTATATCATTTTTTTATCGATAAAAGTAAAGGAAATTTTATTGAACTAAGAAAATGATCTCATATTTGCTCTTTTGGTTATCTATGAAAAACATTTTATTATTTATATCTTGATATCTATTTTCATAAATTATTTATTACAATAAAACTAAAATTTAGTTAAAATATTATATTTTATATTTTATTAGAAAATATAAATTTATTAATTCATTATAAAATAATATACATATTTATATTGATTTATAAATTTTATTTATAAAAAATTAATATTTTTTGGTTTACAAAACAAACTTATGATTACTTTATATTTAATTAATTTTTTGGGTAAAATATTTGTATTATTACTTATATAAATACATTTATTTGTTATAGATAAAATATCAATATATCTTAACAAGATTAGTTTACATATCTATGTATAAAAATAAATAAAATTGTAAATAAAATATTCGGAATTAAATTTACATAAAATAAAAGCAAATAATGTTTTATTAATTAAATTACAATTTCTATAAACTATAAATAAAAATTTTTATAAACAATTCATTTCTTTATAAAATTTTTACGAACAATGGATAAATTAACATGTTTCAATATCATTGTGAGGCTTTTGTGCCTTGTTGGTTGTACTTACCAAATGTACAAGATAAGTCTACTATATTTTCGGTATGAGACCACCACAAACGTAAAGTATGAGAACAAACAACATGTTGAATTACCCGGAATAACCATTTGCTACAACAAATTGGCCCAGCTCAAACCAAATTTTTCAGTTTATTTCGATTGGAAAAATAAAAGTACCTTGATTAATGCAATGGATAAATTAAACAAGCTATCTATAAGGGAGCAAATGGCCCTCTTTGAAAATGCAGAACAGATGTTTACGCCTAGCAGTAATCTAGTTCAATTTGGAAATTTTTCAGGTTGTGTTGTCAAGAAAATGGCCAAGGACTATAGAGAATGTTCCAATATAAGTAAAATAATAGAAAGCTTTGATACAGAAAATTATTGTCTCACTTTATTTTCGCAAGATAATAATGAGCAAGATGATAATTATCGTATTGTGTCGACAACATTCTTCATGACTAAAATGTTATACATTTATCTACGTAAGTCAGGCACTTATCAAGTTCACTTTCAAATGAATAATAGAAAACAGAAGATCTACCAAGGTATTGCTAGAAATAAGTTAATATTAAGCTTTGAATTCAAAGATTGCGATATCAGATACAGAAAAGTAACTGTCGTTTATAAGTTTAAACCCATTAATAATCCCTGTTTTAATGGCATAACACGAGACCAGTGCATAGACGAGTGTGTCCTTAGAAAATACATAAAAATTACTGGTAAATATCCCTATGGATTTCTATATAATAACCTTGATAACTCTAATATGTTGCAACAAAACTTTAAACTTAAAGAGTTCTCAACACTTAAAGACTTGAAAAATTCAAATATTTATTTGAATGAATGTATCGATGAATGCAATCAAATGACTGAATGCTATAACGAATACTTCATATTTGATGGCAAAGAGTTAACTACTTTACACACCGATAATTTTGAGAGACTTACGCAAGAATCCAGTGATGATGTTTACAAGATTAATATGGGGTTTCCAAC
>JAQFZM010003707.1:0-10639 GCA_034695785.1 Galumna obvia
TCTAATGAATATTTTATATTTAGTTTACTTTTAGTTTAATTTTTGTGCATTTAATTAGACTAAAAGTGAAGTGCTTTTATTGGTTTTATTGGAATAATTTTATTTGATTTAATTGAAATAAAATAATGACATAATTCCCAAAATATAAAAACTGTAAATATTTAAATTGGTTAGGAATATTTCTAGGTTAATATGAAAGTTTTATCAAAAGGGTTAAAGTTATTTTATTAATTCTTATGTTTAATTAAGTTTTAATTTCATTAATATTTTATAACCTTTAAACTAATAATTTTTTTTGAATTTTTAATAGATGTTGTAGCCATCACTTTTGTTGTCTAAACAATTCTTGTTAAAATTGTTATCAGAAACTATTACAGTAGTTTATGTAGTGAATGAAACATAATTAGTTTTAATTGCGTTAATTAGAAAAATTTTAATTAATTTTTTAATTATAAATTTATAATTTTTTAATTGATAAAATTTTTAATTAGATTAATTAATTAAAATTAATTGAATTAGTACTATTATAATTAATTAATATGCTTATTATTAATATAATTAGTTAAACATATAATAAATTAATAATTATACTTTATGTCAAAATTGAATATTTTGAAAAATTTGAAAAAATAATAACTAAATATATGGCTATACTTTAACATTATGTCCGACGCGTCGGACATAATGCTAAAGTATAGCAAATACTTTTTTCGAAAAAATTAAATATATATTTTTGCAAAAGTTTCCGATGCATCCGAAACTTTTGCTAATTTAATACCGTAGACTTAATGTATAAATTTTTCAATTTAAAATAATTATTTTCTCTTTTAATTAATTAAACTATTCCAAGACTATCCCTCCCCCATTATAACTCTATGGGAGATATTCCCAGACTATCCCTCCCCCATTATAACTCTATGGGAGATATTTCCAAACTAACCCTCCCCCATTATAACTCTATGGGAGATATTCCCAGTAACTGCTGTCCCTTTAAAAAGTGGAACAGGCCGCGCGCACAATATCTGCGCACTTTGCACGGCTCTGCGCTCAGCAATTTTGCACGAGTTTTTCATTCAGTATTTTGATCTCAACTTCAACACATCTTAAAGTTCAACAACTTCGGTAAGTCTTTTGTTTACTTAAAGTCTGTTCTCTAAAAGTCTGTCCTCTCAAAGTCTGTCTTCCAAAGTCTGTCCTCTCAAAGTCTGTCTTCCAAAGTCTGTCCTCTCAAAGTCTGTCTTCCAAAGTCTGACTTCTAAAAGTCTATCTTCTAAAAGTCTGTCCTCTCAAAGTCTGCTCTCAAAGTCTGTCTTCCAAAGTCTGCTCTCAAAGTCTGTTTTCTAAAATCTGTCCTAAAATCTCTCTTATCAAAGTCTGTACTCAAAGTCTTTTTTCTAAAGTCTGTCCTCAAAGTCTCTCTTATCAAAGTCTTTATTCAAATTCTATATTTAAAAATCTGTCTTTAAATCTGCATTTTAAAGTCTGTTCTCTAATTGTCTGTCCTTAAAGTCTGTCTCTAAAAGTCTGTTTCTAAAATCTGTATTTCAAAGTCTATCTTCAAAGTCTGTCTTCTTAAATTCTGTGCTCCAGTCTGTCTTTTAAAAAAGATGTCTTCTAAATTCAGTATTCTAAAAGTATGTGCTTTCAAAGTCTGTCTTCAAAGTCTGTAATTCAAGGTCTGTCTTTTCTTAAAGTCTGTCTTTAAAGTCTGCCTTAAAATCTGTATTTATGTTCCCTTTAAAAGTCTGCTTTAAAGTCTGTTTTAAACTTTCCTTTGTTTGCTTGTAAGTTTGCTTTCTTGCAAAACTTTAGCTTTGTCTGTCCCTTTAAAACTCAGTGCATGCGTTTCAAAGTCTGTTTAAATATCGGACTTTTGTTTACTTTTTAAAACATTTAAAAAATATATTTAAACTTATTTTATTGTAGATAATTATAAAAAATGGCCGGAGCAATTTTAAAAACCGTCGATTTTGGAAAAATGGAAGCAATCCGCAGAGCCAACGACCACAGCCGTACTCAGTACAACACGTGTGTACAAGGACTCTACGGCCGTATTTTCGCTTCTTTTAAACAAAAGTTTGAAAGTGTTTTCAAGAATCACGGTTAGTTTATAAAATAAAATAAACTTTAATTTAATTTTCAATTTTTTTGCAGTGATTACAGAAAAGAAAAAGAGTTACACCAGAGGTTCAATTCCGGACTTGTTTCAAAACTGGGTACCGACACCGGAAGAAATCGATGATTTGGTAAATTGGAAAGTTAAAGAAGACTTATACTGGGAAGAGCTGGCAACTGGAAAAAAGACTACTATCGATATAGCATGTCGAGTAAAGTCCAGGGAATTCATTGACGACTCTGAGGACTCTGAAGAAGAAGAGCAAATAGAAGCGCAACCAGAAGAACAAACGGAGGAAAACTCTGAACAGCCAATACAAGTTGAAGTTTCAGAAAATGGTTCAAATGTTGAAGAATCCGAGTCTGAAGATGAGCCAACTGATGTACGCGTCTCAAGTCCAGTTCCTTTGGAACCAATCGTTGGAAATTCGCAAAATGTTCAGTCAAGTAATGAGTTAGTACCCATTGCCGATGAACATCAAGAAGAGCGGCAACAAGTTGCGCCAGACGTGCAACAACTTCATGCACTGCTTAATACTGAAGCAGGCCGAAGACTTATGGCTGAGTTTCAAAATAGAGTAAACACGCCAAAGATAAGGATTCGTAATCCTCCTGAGTTATCTGTTGGTCGGCCGCACGTACCTACCTGTGAAGAAAACCAGTCAACGCGTAACACATCGCTGACTCCTGTGCAGGCCCCGAAACGCAAACCAGATTTTAGTCCTCGTTCGGCCGCCATTCAACCAACTCAAGCAAAGAGACCATTTGCAACACCGAAAGAGCCAACGGCGACAAAACCGCGAAAGATTCCAAGAGAAGACAGCGTAAAGGCCAATTTCCGCCGATGGAAAAAGTATTTAGAATCGGCCACCATTGAAGGTAGAAAACAATTCTTTTTAGACAAATTAAGCTCATCAATGGCTGAGCAGTTTAATATGTTTTATTATAATTACGATATACAACAATTATATGATATGAAAAATCTTTATAATTAATTGTAATTTCATTATAAATTTATCAATAAATTTAATCATTAATATTGTATAATTATTAAAATATATAATTAAAATATGTAATCATTTCAAATGTATTTATTCTTAAATTAATAAATAAAATAATAAAACATTATTTGTATTCATTTAAATTTCAACGGAAAACGCTTGCGCAGTATTTAACATTTTGTCCGACGCGTCGGACATAATGTTAACTCAATGTCATAGACTTAATGCTAAAAATTTCTAATATTCACTTCGCCATCAGGTGGCGTTTCATATATTTAAAAATAAAATTTTCCCTTTATTTAAATAAATATTTATTCAAAATATAATCATTTTTACTTAATCTTTTAAAGTGTTAAGACATGGGAAAGTTTTTTTATAACAATTATTTTAAAAGTGATAAAAATATTGAATGTTTTCAAAGTTGTGTTTTTTGCAAAAGTTTGTTTCATTTGACAAGTTTCTTTCATCATATGAGAGACTGCTCCTTAAGAAATAAATTAAAAGTTTTGAATAAAGAACAAAAGTGTGCCGAAATCGCACTTTATATATTTAATATAGTTCCTAATTTTAAAGACACCATCGATTCCGTTAATGCCGAAAGAAAATACTTCTCATCAAAGGGAATCTATTTTAGTGATGAAGAAACCTATGATATGACAATTTCCCTCTACAGATTAGTAAAAAATATTAAACAAACTTTTCCTGAACGACCTTATGGTTTGAGACCTAACGTAAACACTGATTATTATCCGTATTTGTGCGAAGTCATTCATCAAATAAAAGCAGATAAAATATGTCTAATTGCAGACATATTCGACCCGATTGTCATCAATAATACCGGCCCTGAATGGTGGAACGAAAGGCCATTCATTAATCGAAAACTCGAAGAAGAAGAAGGTCGTTATTATAATGAATAATTGTATTTCAATGTATTTCCTTTAATAAAATATTTGGAAAATTGATGGCGTTTTATTTATTTTGTTTAAAATAAGTTCATAATTTTGATTGCAAAATATAAGTTTAATTGCAAAATATTTTGTTATACTTTAAGACTTAAGATCTTTTTCATTGAGACTGAATTTCAATACAGTTATCATAAATATCTGTTGGAAATTTCTCATCAAATAAAAGTAGAAAAGCTTTGCTTTATTGCCGACCTATTTATTCCTATTTAAACCTTTGTAATACAAACATGAAATATTCAATTTTGCTTATTTCAATTAATGTATTTCTCCTCTTTTCGCTAACTATAATTATTTATAAATTTTACAAATACGAATGCAAGCAACCAATCGATTATGTTAAAGATGTTAATGAATGCTTTCTTACATTATATAATTTTGTATCAATAAATTCAAATTCGACTAATTCAAATAAAACATTTATTCACTCAATAACAAAACCATTTGTTATTCAATTATTAAAAAATTCCACCAATGATTGCATTTGCTGTGATAATGTATTAAATCAGCATCTAAATTAACACCGCCCCTTAAAGCTCCTCCTTAATAATTTGGGAATATAAGGTGATGTTTGGGGCCAAAATATTCATTTCCAAGATGAGCTACACTTGGACAAATCTATTAAGTTTTCCCTTGTCTGTTGTTCAGTTTGAGAAAAGAAAAGTTTTAAAGTCTGTCAGACTTGTCGAATTCAAGTATGACAAATGTGAGACTGGTATAACTCTTATAGAAGTCCGAAATAGTGGCTCCAATGAGAAGACTGCTGCAGTTGGTGTTTGTTTTTCTGCAAACGACTTTGACTGGTTTTATAATTTTATAAAAGAACCGAAAGACGTTTCCGTTCATTGTGGAAAGAAGAAACTCTTCCTTGCAGATCTACAAGACACATCAATTGCTTTTAGTAGTGTTGATTTTGATAAAGCGTATGGTGTTATTCTTTCAAATGAAGACATTTTACAGCTTCTTAATTTTGAAGAAAAGTTTAAGTTTTTGCTTGAAAACCAAAGAATTTCAGGCGAAACATTTAAACAATTTGCTCAACAGACTTATATTATAAGTATTTTTGAAGAAATTGGATCTTTGATCAAGGATCAATTTACAAAGAAGTTAATGGATTCGAAAAACATTATTCGCGATATTAGTTCAGCGAAAAATCGAATCGAAACAACATTCAACGCAAATTATGACAACTTAAATAAATTGCTATGCATTTCTAATGAAGAAAGAGTTTATGGAATGAGTCAATTAAATTTTGATTACAAGAATGATATGGCGAAAATTTTGGAAGATTTGAAGAAATATGAAGACAAGGACCAAACCCTCGAAGAACTATTGGTCATTATGAAAAAGGCGGGCCCTAAATGAACTACTTAAACTAATACAATTTACTTTATTTTTTATTTTAATAATGTCTTTTGACGATTTTAAATTTTCTTTTAATTTTATTAGTGAACGAAGCACATTTAGCCCAAAATTTAAAACTTTTGGTAAACTTATGACTTATATATTAAAATATGATATTGATAATAAAAAAAATTTTGAATTAAAACAAATTTTATTTATTATTCGTGCAACTTTTGAAAAATTATTTAATTCTATTCTCCGTGATGTTCCAGATGAAAATCCAATTCGTTTTGTGATACAAAGTGAATTGTTATCTTATCCAATTGGTATTCCGTTTAGAAGGAAAAAAGATTTTCACGTAGATTTAATATTTAATAGAATTATACAAGTTTCGCAAAGTGGAAGGGATTTTTTATTAGTTGGAAAACTTAATATTGATTTTACAAATGTTTCATTACCTAAAATTGGAGGACAAACATTTATTTGTTTTGAAAATTGGAGAAAACGCAGTAATAAAACAGTACAAATTAAAGGGGATGGTTTTTGTTTACCACGATCAATTGTAGTTTCCAAAGCTCAGGTTGATAAAGTCAACGAAAAACTCTGGCGACGTATCAGAGAAGATACGGGAAATATTCAACTAAAACTTGCAAAACAGTTATGTTTAGATGCAAATGTGCCTTGCGATAGCAAAGGAATAGATTATGCTCATTTCAATAAATTTCAAAATGCATTACCTGGTTACCAATTGATTATATTAACCCCTCCAAAAAGCATATTATTTGAAGGAAAATTTTCAGAAAAGCAGATTTATGTTGTTGTATTGAATAATCACTGTGATAGTGTTCTATCTATAAAGGCATTTTTAAAATGCAATTATTTTTGCAAAGTCTGCTTAAAAGGTTATATGCTAAAGATTGGACACCGTTGTGGATCAACTTGCAAGTATTGTTTTGAATACAAACAATGTAAAGATATTGTCCGAATAGATTGTCAAGATTGTCACAGATTTTTTATGAATCAAAAGTGTTATGAGAATCACAAAAGAAACAAAGTTTGCAATAATTATAAATATTGCAAAAAATGTAAAAAGCTTTATCAAGACAAATTCCATTCATGCTATAAAAAACTTTGCTATACATGTAAAGAATTGGTTCCAATTAGTGGACATTGGTGTTATATGAAACCAATTTTACCAAGAAATCATTCTTTAATTTATTATGGAATATATGATCTTGAAACGTATAAGATTGAAAATGAACAAAATTTTCAAAAACACGCTCCAAATGTCATTTGTTTCATGAGTTCATGTGAGTTATGTTTTGATCCTATTACCAAAACAAATAAATTTTGCACATTTTGTCGTTCTGAGAAGAAATGTTTTCAAGGTATAAATTGTATTGAACAATTTATGAATTTTTTATTTGAAGAACTATGTCCGAGACTTGAAAAAATTCGTAAAAGGATGTTATTAAAAACAAAGTTTAAAATAAGATTAATTGCACATTATGCTAAAGCATTTGATTTACAGTTTATCAATAATTATTGTTTAGAAAATAATTATATTATTAAAAATATTATCAAAAAAGGCACAAAAATATTAACAATGAAAATATTTAATGTCGAATTTATTGATTCTCATAATTTTATTGCAATGCCATTAAGAAATATGCCAAAAACATTCGGGATACCCGATATTTCTAAAGGATACTTTCCACATATTTTAAATAAGCCGATAAATTGGAATCTTTCCCAAAATGGTTTGCCTGATATATCTTATTATCAACCGGAATATATGAAGATTGATGAAAGAGAAAAGTTTATAAAATGGTATAATGAAAACAAAGAAACTTGTTTTGATTTTAATAAAGAAATAGTAAATTATTGCATGATTGATGTTGAATTACTCATGAAATGTGTAATGACATTTCGATCTGCTTGGAAGGATTGTTTTGGAATAGATATTTTAGCTGAAAATATATCCATTGCGCAAGGGGTAATGGATATTTTCAAAAGAAAATATCTTTTACCAAAAACTATTGCAATTATACCAAAAGACTGCTATGATCCAAAACGAAATCAATCCCTAATAGGGAAATGCTGGCTTTACGCTATGCAAATTTTGAGAAAGCCATATAAGATAATTAGAGAATTCCGTTACGAGAATATAATTTTTGATGGCATTATCTTGGAAACAAAAGAAGTGTTCGAGTTTTTAGGATGTTATTTTCATGGCTGTCCTCATTGTTTTACGAGTAAACGTCATGCAATATTTTGCCATTATTCTGGTTTAAATATGCAACAATTATACGAAGCTATTGAACACAGATTTAAACGATTGCAAAACGAAAATTTTAAAATAACATACATTTGGGAATGTCAGTTTAAAGAAATGCTTAAATCAGATAAAGATTTAAATTTATTAATAGAAAAATATAAAAGAAATTTTCTTGATCCAAATGTTATTCCTCCTTTTGATTTAAAATCAGTACTTAAAGGAGGTAGAACCGAAGTTTTTATAACAAACTGTGAAAGTGATGATGAATATACTATAACAGCACTAGATATTAATTCGCTGTATCCGTTTATTTTAATGAATTCATATTATCCTATTGGTCATCCAATTATCATAAACGAATTTGAAAATTATTCAATAGATTCTTATAACGGAATAATCCAATGTGTTGTTTTACCCCCAAATAATATCATTTACCCAATGCTCCCAATTACTGTAAATGATAAACTTGTTTACACACTATGCTATACTTGTGCAAAAGATGAATGTTATACATGTAATCATGATATTGAAGATCGTGTATTAATAGGAATTTGGGTAATCAGTGAATTAAAATTTTGCTTAAATCTAGGATATAAAATTATGAGAATATATCAAGTTTGGCATTTTGAACAAATGTCAAATAAATTATTTTCTAAATTTATGAAAGATTGCCTAAAAGGAAAGATTGAATCGTCAGGATGGCCTCGAAGTGATATGACGAATGAGGAAAAAGAAAAATATATTATGGAATATAAAATTAATCAAGGAATTGATCTAGATATAAATAAAATTGAATTGAATCCTGGAAAAAGAAATATATACAAATTAGCTGCAAATAGTTTTTGGGGTAAATTCGCACAAAACGACGACTTATTAAAAAAGACAGAAATTCTTCAAAGTCCAGAAAAGTTTTTTCAAATAATTGCAGATGATAAAATAATTGTTGACGATGTATATTTAGTTTCTCCCTATGCAGTTCAAATAAGTTACAATAAAAAAAAGGAATTTAGAAAAGAAAATTCATCATCAAATATAATTAATGCTGCTATAACAACAGCAGAGGCTCGCAAATATATTGGCAATTGGATTATTGAACTAACTAAAGATTCTAATACTTCAATTATCTATATGGATACTGATTCATTGTTTATAAAACATAAAAAGGGGGCAAAATTACCCCCAATAAGTGAATATTTGGGAGATTTTAAAGATGAAGTAAAGACCGAAAGTGAACCTGAAGCATTTATAAGAAAGATTATATGTTCAGGACCAAAATCATATTGCTATGAAATTTATTATCCAAATTCAAATACATTTGAATATATTTTAAAAGTAAAAGGATTTTCACTAAATTTTGATAAAAACAAATCAATTAATTTTGATTCAATGAAATATTTAATTGATAATTCAATTATTTGTTCCGAAAAACCCATAATTAATGTATCGCAGATGAATTTCATTTCAAATAAGTTTGGTGAAGTTTTCCAAAAAGATTCCCAAAAGGCATTTAAATTTACAGTAAATAAGCGCATGATCAGAAATGATTATACTTCTTTACCATTTGGATATTTAAAATAGGTGTCGCTTTTTTAACATGCGCACTAAAGTCTTTCAATGATATAAAAATGTTGTAAAAATTGAAAATATCACACAATGTCATACGATTATGTTAGACATGAGTTGTTTAGAAATCTAAAATTTCGTTTATTTTCTGTGAGAGCCGCCAATAATTCAAGAAAAGAAGAGTACGCTTATTGTGGATTTTATTTTTGTCCGTATTTGCGTTATTTTTTGTGTTTTTCGTGTAATTTTTCAGTTCACGAAAGTTTTAACAAAAATATTCATTCAGTTCATGTGTCATCAAAATTGTGTGAATTTCTTAAAGGTCGTGATGTTAGTATAAATGAGTCTTTAAATTTTGAAGTGAATCAAGAATATACAGTTCTTGGTTATCCGTTGTATCACAACAAAAACTATTTTTTTAGGAAAATAGATTCTGGATTAACAAAATTCATCCAAACTTTGCCTCTTGGAATTTATGCTATAACGACAAGAAATATTCGAGAATTTTATTTGAAAGAATTTGACTGTTTTCAAACTATTCCTCCTGTTGATAATTCTCAAAGAAATTTATATGTCGAAGTTTTCTTTTTATTGATGAGAAAGGAAGAACGGCGTTTAAAAACATTCAATCAACGTCTTTGTCCTTTTCAAGGTCATCCTAATTTAGCTGTTAAATTGGCTGAGTATGGTTTTTTCTTCACCCTTCACAACAAAATTGTACAGTGTGCATTTTGTAGAATAATTGTTGGAAACGTCTTATCAGCGGAACATCTAAACGATATTCATTTACTATTATCTCCGTTTTGTAAATTTGCAAAAGGTGAAGAGTGCTACAATATTCCCAAAACTATAGTTAACTTCCCTCCACAGCCTACTTCATGCACAGAGATTCAATGCAAAGTTTGTTTAAATTTTGCAATTGATATTGTTCTGGATTGTGGACATATTGTAGTGTGCAGCACTTGTGCTTCTCGAATTGCAAGTTGCCCAACTTGTCGTTGTTTCATCAATACTAAAACCCGAATTTATTTCAGCTAAAATGGAAAATCTTTTTGACAATCTCTCTTTAACTCAACTACTTGGACAAGTTGTCGATTACTCATTGAGTTTATTGAAAATATTCGACAAAAAACCTCCAGTTAATCAAGAATTCGCAACAGTTTATAAAAGACTGGAAGCTCTAAAAGATTATCCTGACTGTATTCCTTTGAGAAAAAGTGATTTGGCTGATTGTGGATTTTATCCCTCAATAAATCTTGAATATGCGGACACACTTGTTTGTTATTGTTGTAATACGCTGATTTGCGATTGGAAAATAATGGATGATCCCTGGATAGATCACGAAAAATGGTCACCAAAGTGTTTATTAATATCTT
>JAQFZM010003708.1:0-10637 GCA_034695785.1 Galumna obvia
CATTTAGACATTTTCTTTAAGTTTCAAACATTTGTTTATTTCAAATCAATAAATTCTATTTCAGATACAGCTCACCCGACAGAATTTAAGAATTAAATTAAAGCATTAAATTTACCTAAAATAAGTATAAAATTAGAAAATAATGTTAAATTAGTGTTAAATGTTGTAAGTTACTACTAATACCTATTTTTATTAATTCTTATTATTTTATGAAAATAAAATAAATATCTTATTTTAGAATTTTAAAGCATATAATTTCTATTTAAACTCACAATTTTAAAATTTTTACTTTGCTATAAAATATTTCTTTTAAACATTACAGCAAATCTCATAATTCTGTCCTCGTAGCTCAAAACTATGTCATCGGAGATCAAAACAATGAAATCAAGCTCAAAACAATGTCAACAATGCTCAAAATTATGTCCGTTTAGTCCTAACTATTGAAATGTAAATAATTTTATATAATACAAATTCCCGATAACTATTGGTCAAATCAAAAAGTGGTCAATTAGTAATTTGTTCGTTTCGATGAGTAGAACATTTCATAAACAGTATCACAGCATTGATTAATTACCGTTTGGCAGTTACACTTGTGAAACCAAAATTTGAGGGTATTTTATTGTCTAATGTTATACTCTTACATTATTTACAATTCAATAGACAAAGAGCTCAAATGACATTGTTTTGATCAATGAGGACAGAATTATGAGATTTGCTGTATTTATTTTAACAAGGAGATTTTCTTAAATTAAAGCCCTTGCTAATGTTCAAAGTGAAACAATTATTCTTGTGTTTAATAAATACTTATTCAAACTTGAACTTAAATATTTCCATTGATTTAAGTTGAAAAAAAGAACATTGTCTTAGAACTTAAGTGTGAACTGAAAACAGAAATATGTTTTAATAATATTTATTATTATTAAAAGAAATTACAGTTTATTTGATTATAAAATATTGAATAAAAATTAGTTATTAGAATAATTGTTAATAGCAAGATATAACAACTCTTCTCCTGCATCCTTGTTCATATATAACAAATGAAGGCATTTCCTTATTATTTCACACTTTTTCTCAAAGTTTATTTCTACTCTTTTTTTATTATTAATACATTTGTATTTACATTTAGTCCAATGATTGAAGGCATCCTCAGAGAGCACACCATTTATTTTCAAAATAGATATGATTTGTTCGAACACATCATCGCTTAGTTCTAAATTAACTTTAATCTGAGTTAACACCAAAAGAAGGTTTAACTGAAATTCTCGATAATTATATACAAATTTTGCCAATAGTTTACATCTCAGGCTGAGCTGATCCTCTTTGACATTCATTTTATCATTTATTATAACAATTGATTCTTCAATAAATTTGGAGAAAAAATTATATATAAATTCCGGACATTTAATAAGTGTGTAATCATTGCCGAAGAAAATATCGATAACTCTCTGAATGTTATCATTTGTTTCGTTAACTCCAATAAACTCCGACAGAGTGTCAACAAAGTTCTTGAACTTATCCTCATCGCTTGAATTGCTTTTAGTCCAGAGATTGATAGCCTCCTCAGAGAGTACACCATTTATGTTAAAAATTGAAATGATTTTACCTAACACATTATCTCTTATATTTAGATTAATATTAATATGAGATAATATTAAAAGAAGGCTTAAATTCGTGATAATTGTAAACAAATTTTGCTATTAGTTTACATCTTATGCTGAGCTGATCCACTTTGAGGTCCATTTTTTCATTAGATATAAAAATTGATTCTTCGATAAATTTTGAGAAATAATTATAAATAAATTCCGGATTTTTTGTTAGTTGTGTGTAATCACTGCCGAAATACAAATATATTGACTTCTGAATGGAATCGTTTGAACAATTATCTTCAATAAACTCAGAGAGTGTATTCATAAAGTTCTTGAGCTTATCTTCAACATACGCCATTTTTGTTTTATTTCACAAAATATCTAAGATCAAATACTCTTTTAAAATATAATTATCTATGTTGAAAATATTATATTTGCAATTATAAAATGGCAAGAACACAGTAACAATTATTAAAGTAAATTTATAAAATATGTTAAACGTGATTTTTAGTATTTTATAACATCCTACAAGTTTTACATAATTAATGATTAGATATGACTTTATATTAGAAAAAGAATTCAAAATATTTTTTAAACATCCTGCTTGAAATGATCAATATTCTTGTTAAATTAAAACATCCGGCATTTATTATGAGTTCTATGATTACTACTAAATTCAAATTATTTAAATAACTTTTGTTTTACCATGCAAACATATCAATTCATTTATATTTAAAACTCTATTTTTGTGTATACATTAAGTTAATTAAACAACTTTTATTTTTTAATGACTTCTCTATGACTACTAATATATTTTATGATTATAAAAAGAAAATTAATTTTTTTATATAAACATGAAATTTGTAAGTTATCAAAGTTAATTTATATTTTAAACAGAAAAAGGCATATTTGTTTGATTTATATTTAACTTGTTTATCAAAATAAAAATTGTTAAAAATTGTAATTTTATTTTTATTTAAACTTTAATATTTAAGTAGTTTTTAGAAAAAACTTATTGAATTAAAAATAAATATCTATTTTTTAAACGCATTAAATAAATTAATTTAATATAAAAAATTAAAAAATATTTAAATATTTTTATTGCATTTATTATAAAATTAGTATAAAATTAATTAAAAAGAATAAATTCATTTTTGGATAATATCTCAAATTTTGTATTATAAAACAGAAACTCATCATTGAATAAATTGATATAGCCAAGGTAATTTTCTTTAAAGTTTTCCCATAAGTTTATAAAATCATCTAGCAAGTTTAATACTGTAATGACATTCAGGATCAATTTTGATTTAAATGAAAAATATTTATTAATTAAAAGAGCAATTATTTTATCAGTATTAATATTTTCACTAGTTGATAAATTTTCACAAAATTGATATAGTTCCTTACCAAAAGTTTTCTGAAATTTTTTGTGATATTCAGGATCATTATTATCTAGGCTGTTTAAAATATTTTTATTTTTATATAAAATGGGCTCAAATTCCATAATAAATGTGATTAACTCTTTTAAATTACTCTTGATATTTGAGCAAATATCACTGATGTTTTCTAATTTTTGTGCTTGATCATCTATTATTTTTTCAAATTTTTCCAAGGACAAATGATGAAAAACATCCATAATCGGATGTCTAAGATTATTTAAGTACTCAATCAAATCATTTATAGAATCCGAAAATTGCATATTAAAGATATCACCAAGATGCTCTTGAGAATTTTCAAAAAGAAATTTGATAATTAAAAGAATAATATTAATTTGCATTATAATATCTTCACAATCATTGCGGTTATCTGGGTCATTTGATACCATTTGCTTGATAATCTTTTCCATAATTTTCAATAAGCATTGAATTAAACCATTTAACTCTTGAGATGATTTCTTATGCAAATTTATTCTGCTCAAACAATTCCATCAAATAAGGGAAATTCAATGCATAACTTACCTCATATTGAAAAATTTATCCAGCACAAATTTAAAGGTTTTACCCAAACCAAATATATCAGATTTAGTTGAATATGTTTTTCCTTTTCTTACTTCTGGTGCTATAAAATTCGGAGTTCCCATAGACTGGGTGTGTTCTCTCTTTTTATTAGCAACTGTACCAGGTTCATTAGAAGTTTGATCTTCTGCTATTTGTTCATTGTGTTCAACCGCTAAGCCAAAGTCACCTAGTTTTACTTGGAACTTCCCCATTTTATTAATAATAACAAGTAAGTTTCCAGGTTTTATATCTCGATGAATAAGAGGAATATCATGAACAAATGATAAGCACAAGGTCATTTGTTTGAATATATCAAGAATAAACAATAAATCAATAAGTTGTCCAGTTTTTGAGCCAAGAATCTTATGTCTCACTTTTACTATCCGACTAATATCGAGGTCACATAATTCCATTTTATATATTAACTGAATTGAACCATATCTGATCGCAGAACAATTGCCACTGAATTGTATAATATATTGATTTTCGGGATAGAATTGAAAGTTTTGCAGAATATTCTCACTGTTCAGGTATTTCAGGGGATCTTCCATTTCATACTCACTAATTTTGTGCACACGTTTATGAAAGTCTAGGCTCTCTAAAGAATTATTTATAAATTAAAATTCAACTAGTTTACTTTAAATTTAAAAACAACTTTATTTATAAATATAGGCTAGAACATTTTCAAATGATTATATTTTGCAACTAGATGAAATAGTAAATTACGTGACTAGAATGATTACCCGCAATCTATTATGAATTGTAACTTGGATAATAGATATGAAAGAGGCCTGGATTCTATGAAATGGAAAATTGATTTTATTTGAAACATTTTTGAAATATAAAGATTAAATAACTGTAAAATTTAATTAATAAATCATTTGTGAAAACAAAGTTTTGATTTTATGTTAATTGTTATGATTGGGTTTATGTTTAAAGTAGAGTTTAGGGTTATGTTAAGAGTTGGGTTTGAGGTTAGGTTAATGTTTAATATAAATCTGAAGTAATGTTTAAAATGACCAACTTTAATTTATATCTATAGTACTTAAATTTTCTGTCATTAAATTTAAATAACTTATTTAATAGATAAGCATTGGAATTTATCTTGCTTTTAACTTGATTGCTAACCAATTAATGATACACAATTACATAACTATTTGGTACTTACGTTGAATTCTTTTAATACAATAGACTTTTCCATCAAATCTATCCCTGACTTTGAAAACCTGTCCAAAAGCACCCGAACCTAATTTTCGCAAAACATTAAAAGATGAACAAAATATGTCAGTCCTTAGGGAACAACTCTTGTATTTTTCAATAATAATGTTTTCAATTTGTTCAAGGCTTAATCCAGTTAAAAAGCTTAAAATGTCCAAGATATTTTCATGAAAATCATAATAAACACTCTTATCAGACGATTGAAAATCTTTAGATTTATTTATATAAATAGAATTTTTAAATTCTTTAATTTGATCTGGTGATATTCCATTTGATATATCATGATTAGTTGAATTAAATTTGTTCTTGATCATTTGAAAATTCTTTCCGCGTGATATTTTATTATCTCTTATAACATTCAATACTTTTCCCGCTATTATTCCTTTATCTAATTCACAAATTATACCTAGTTGCTCTAATATGGCATCAAGGCCAATATGATCAGGTGCTTTTAATGGAATTATTTTCATATTTGTATTATCATATTTTTCCATGTTCAATTTAATGTTCGTTCTTGTTATTCCTAATATTTTCTGAAAATATTCTTCAATCGAATGAAAACTTGTTTTAACAAGTTGAGTTGCTCTCAATTCAAAGATTGTTCCATTAGAAATAGCCAAGCTAAATGTAATAGAATCACTAAGGTAGAATGAAGATAAAATTAATTCGAACTTGGTACTTTTAAATAGTAACATTGGTTTTTGTTGACCATATTTGCAATAATATATAAAACCTTTTCTCAAGAAGTAAACAAATTTAATTGAGCAAGCTACTTGATCAACTTGGTCAATTTCGAACTTTTTTGGCTCATGGTTTTCAATAAATAGGTTTTCCTTCCAATCTGTGACAGCACCGGAATTGTGGAGAAAAATGTTCACAAAAAACAATGAAATTATAGATTTGACTCCAGAGACGTTCAGTTTAATAGGAACTTGGCTAATATCTTGCTCATTTAGATTTTCTAATCTACCAAATTTTTTGATGCCCCACACATATACTTCTTCTGTTTGAGTTATTGCAAGAGTATATCTTATGCAGTTTAATATATTACTGATCTTAATGTTTTCAGGGAAGGTTTTAATAGTTGGCTTTAAAAATTTATTCACATCTTGTGATCCATAAGTTCGGCCCCACTCTAACACTCTGTGGTCATGTGTTTTAGCATAACCTCTCTCTGTTCCGTTGAAGAACTGTTCAATATTTTGGTCGCTTAACTCAGGGATGTGTTCTGGTTTCTCCACAACATAGGGATGACCCAAACCTAGGATTCCACAATGATTTGAGCCCAAACCGAATGTTTGATCGTATTTTGTTTTAAAAAGAATATTAGTTCCAAATCCATCTCTGAAGACATGAAATAACACTATTTGTGTTCTCAAAGTTTCACAAATATAGTCACAGATTTTAAATTTCTCCAAATATTTATTATTTATTTCACTTAATTCACACATTTCTAAACCAATTATTGACAAATTATTTACTTGATGCTTTAAAGCTTGATCTAATTAAAAATAAAATAAAATGACCTTCTTTTTTAATCTTTTTAATAAATTATTTTTGATTAATAATAAAATGTTAACATAAAACATAATTTAGTTAAGCAACTGATCGGTTACTCTGATTGTATTATAATAATTATGATTAATAAACACAAATTGAACTTGTACATTTTATTGGACAAATTGTGCACAGTTATAAACATTGATAAGACTGAATATTAAATGACCATAAAGTGAGATAAAAACTAAAGAGTTAATGATTAGAAACAAGCACAATATTTATAACAATTATGCCAGGATGTAAAACAATAACATATCAAGTAATTAATTCAAGGAATAAGCATGATTATAAACAGGATGCCTACAAATTCCCTTTCTATCATTGAAAAAAATAACTTTTAATTCTATTGGTACCCATTTCCTTTTATAAAATATTTTTTTGAAAAAAATAATAATTTTTGGAAAATGATTACACTAATGACATTACTATACAAATGATAACAATTGAAAAATAAGTAAATCAAATCCGTTTTCCAAGAAGTTTTTCAAGTAAGAACTTTACAAAATATTTTTGAAATCTTATAAAACTTTTCTAAGTAGTAAAAGCTTTTGTTCGAAAGTAACCGATTTAAATGATCTTGGTCTCTTTGAATAGCTTAGGTTTCATATACTTGATTGGTAAAATCATTTTTGGCCAATGGCCATCTGTTCCCGTGAAATTGGTCAAGACGAATTAGTGTACAAAGCTTTAATTTAAGATAAATTTTGCACTAATTTGTCATTAATAAAAGCAAAGTTTGAAAATGACAAAATTGTTGAATAAACTTGAATATTTTGAACTTTAAATTTATTGGTGTGAATGAAAATCAATATAAAAATGAGTAGAACAGAGTTTTTCTAACTTAAAATATTCATGTTTAATAAATTATTTTATCATGTTCAAACTTAGCTTTTATTAATGACAAATTATTGCAAAATTTATCTTTCATTAAAGCTTTTTACACTAATTTGTCCTGACCAATTTTACGGTAACAGATGGCCATTGGGCGAAAATTATTTTATAAATCAATTCTATGAAACCTAAGCTTTTCAAAGAGACCAAGATAATTTAAATCGGTTACTTTCGAACAAAAGCTTTTACTACTAAGTTTAACCAACAAATATGAAATATTATACCAGAATTTAACATTATTTCAAAATAAGGAATATAACGAAAATTTACGAATTAAGATATCTCAAATCATTGAGAAGTTATTACAAAAACGCGAGCGACAAGTTCAATTGATAACATTATTATAATAAATACTAATATTCAATCAAATAATTTTATATGCAAATAAGCTTTATGATCTTGCTCATTTCATATAGGATACGCAAGAATATGGCTAAAAGTGGCCACATCCATAAGATTTTATTTAAATATAAATTCTAAAAGTATATTCTAGTAAAAATAAGATTACTTACATTAAAATGTTTGACAAATGAATTATTTTATTTATTATAAAACACTTTATTTATACATTAATAATTTTCAGATTTATTGAAAATATTGGCAACTATTGATATAATAAATTTTTTAGATTAATTTCGTGGTTAAATAATTGGTTTTAATTACTGCAAAATCAAATAACGAATACATATGAAAGTAATATTTCACTGAAATTAGAGAGATAAGTCAGATAACATATTATATTATAAAAGATAAAAGGGAAAGGTTTTATTTGTAATGGAATATGAAATATATGATAGAATAAGTTGTTATGAAAGCCTTATCTAAATTTTTATTTGTATTAAACTGATCTAAGGCTAAAACTCAATTGAAGTGAATAAATATAATATTAAATAAAAATTTGTTAAAATAGTTCCAAACAAATAACTATTTGTTTACTATTCTATTTGAAGGACAAAATTATTTTCAATATATCTAATATTTTCGATAAATCGATGTAACACCGATTACTGATCGGCGATTAGATATTTTGGTAAAAAATTTATTCTACACTTTTTTGAAAATATTATGGCTTTGTTTCAATAATAATCACAAATAGAATCAAATAGTATTATAGTATTATATAATATAAAAATAATTTGATTAATAATAGAGAAAAAATGAGAATGAAATTAGGAATGTTTTGTGCTGAACTTCCGCGAAAGTTACAGCCATCGATATCATCCTTGCAACCAGAAGATTGGACAAGTGTAATCTTTAATTTACCTATTGTGTAAGCATCTGGATAATCACCACATTTATCCTTTAAAATAAAAATTCATATATATAATAAGTTTTATATTTTTAAATAATTTAAATATAAATATAATCTTTTGTTTGAAATGCTAATAATTAATATTTAAATAATATTATTATTTTTAAAAATTAAATTTAAAATTAAAATTTAAAAATTAAAAATTAATTTTTTATAATTTTAAGTTACTGGATAAAAATACAATATAAAAGCAAACATATTTTTTTTTAAATTGGAAATTACCTTGTAAAATTTAGTCAGACATTGAACTACTGGGCAACAAACAATTTTTCTCTTATGATTGAAATCATTCAAGGATTGACCAAGACATTTTCTCCTTACGTCATCGGTAATTTCTTCCTCACAATTTTTTTCATGAGATAAATGATTTATTTTGTTACTCAAAATTAGTTTACAAAAACTAACAAGTATAATTAAATGAAATATAATTTTCATATTTATAATAATTTTGATTAAATAATTATAAAAATATAGATAATAATATATTTGAATTATTTCTTATAATATTTAAAATATTTTTTTAAAATTTTTATTTAAAATTAAAAATTAATTTATAAAAAGAACTTGAACTTTTAATATTACAAATTATTCAGAGATTTAAACAATCATTAGATATCATTTTAAGTGAATATAAAGTTAAGTTAAATTAGAAACAAGCGCAATATTTATATATTTTAACAAAAACTCATTTATAGATAATTGATATATAATTGTGCAAGATATCCATATACAGATTTCCTTTAGCTATATTTGGAGATACCCTTAGCAGATTTACAAATAAGGATTGGGATGAATATGGAGTGAAAACAATAGGATGAGAAGAAAATAGAATTTATTGATTTCAAACTAACACAAAATTCATATATAGAAAAATTATTCATTAATTTGCATGATAAATTTATACAGAATTGGTTTGATTATATCTTGATGCTATGAAATTAAATTGTTTTTATTTGATAAAGGTCATTTTCCTTTTTCACGAACCTTTAATTATGTTTACTAACGAATTCATGATTTAATGAAACTAGATTATATTCTAGTATTTTATCATATTCAAAGTGTATAAGTCTTCAAAGCAGTAAAAGTTATAGAACTAGATACAAAAATGTTCGAATATATTTCATGTTGGAAAATATTTACAAAAAATCTTTAAAATATTGACTGTAAATAATTGTTTGCATAATTTTTTGGGGATTCTGCTTAGTGATGGCCATCTGGGGGGTATAGCCCAAATACACTTCCTGTGATCAGCGGCATACCAGTATTTTTAATTCATTCATAATTATATGTCAAAAAATTAATCAGGGTTGTTTCAAATACCATACTTATTACTAATCAAATGTTTTAAGAATCATTTTATTCTCACACGTAATTATTGAACATTTTATAAAACTTTCATACAAATCTTCAATCGGGAACTGAGGATCCTGATTATGCTCTTAAATATTTAGTAATTAGCTAATTATTTCTTTTTTCATATATGTTGATCAAATATCTATTATGAAGAGAAAGTACTGACGAATGAATGTTAATAATGTCTATTAAAGTACAAACAGTATAAACAATTAAATATCATGATAACACTCAATAGGTTTTAATTTTTGGACACAATTTTTACATATTCATATTTTCAAGCGAGCAATTTAAAAATTCCAATACTAAATAATTAGTGATAAAAATTTAAATTACTTACAATATCCTGTTTAAAGTAGCATTGACAGCATGAGGTTTATTATGAGTTTTTTAATCTTGTATCTTTTTTATTTAATTATAACATAACACAATTAATTATCATGGTCATTTATTTTAAAATTATTGTTCAATATTGAAACTATTAAAAAATAAAATTCTTGACTTTTTATTAATAAAAATAAGAATTCATTCATTTAATTTGAGACGTGTCTAACGGTACGCGTCTCAAAGCACTGGAATTGTGGTAACTGTGGTCAACATATGGTACGAAATGAAGTTTTATTGAAAAGGCTTTGAAGTTATCACTACTAATACATGTTTAATACTGAATACATTTGATGTAAAACATAGGCTTTTATAGTAAAGTGAGACTCAATGTTA
>JAQFZM010003709.1:0-10635 GCA_034695785.1 Galumna obvia
GAAACCGATCGACTCATTCAGTCAACTATTAAAGAGAAGTTCAATGAGTGGACAGTAATAACAATCGCTCATCGATTAAATACAGTCTTAGACTACAACAAAATCATAGTATTAGACAACGGAAGGATTGTAGAGATGGAAAGCCCTCAAAATTTACTCAAAGACACTAATTCTGTATTCTATAGTTTAGCGAAAGAGTTCGGAATCGTTTGAAGAAATAATGATTTTATTAGAAATAAATATTTTAGTAAATAATTATTAAAATTTGAGGAAAAAATATAAGAATTATTAAATGCAAATAAAATCTGATTCTAATCTAAATCTGATTTTTTCATAAGAAAAAAGAAAAACATTTTAACCACAAATTCCTTAAATTATTTAATACTTTTTGAAATAAATTTAGTTTTAATTTAATTTCTTTTAATTTAAATTTTGTTTAGAATTAAAAATTTATTAAAAATGTTTTTCAGACGTATTTTTGTTGAGTTTATAATGAGTTTAATGTTTGTCAAAGAATTCACATTAAATTTGTTGAGATTTTTAAGGGTCGGTCGCAAACGATATGTGGGAAACACTCGACTCGATGGCAAAGTTGTGGTCATTACCGGTGCCAACACTGGTATCGGTAAAGAGACTGCATATCAATTGTCTTTAAGAGGAGCAAAGGTTTGTTGACTTTAGATTTAGGGCTTTAATAAACAATTAATATTCAACAGATAATAATGTGTTGTCGAAGTGAGGACAGGGGTCTCATCGCTGCCCAACAGATCATTAATAAGAATCCAAACGCTGTCTTAGAAGTTATGTCTTTAGATTTGTCTTCTCTTTCATCGGTTCGTCGATTCGCCAGAGATTTGAAACAAAAAGAGCCTAAAATCGATGTTCTTATTAATAACGCGGGAGTTATGATGTGCCCAAAACTCACAACTGAAGATGGCTTTGAAATGCAGTTCGGGACTAACCATTTGGGTATTTAACACAAACTAAACATTTTAAAACGAAATACAATTTTAGGACACTTTTTGCTGACTCTTCTATTGATTGAAATTCTGAAGACTAGTTCTGAGGCCAGAATTATAACCGTTTCTTCAATGCATGCAATGAGAGGACAGATATACTTTTCGGACATAAACTTAGATAAAAACTATTCTCCATTGGAAGCCTACTGTCAGAGCAAACTCGCAAATATTCTGTTCACTCGACAGTTGGCTAAAAAATTGTCTAAAAAGTGGCCGAACATAAAGGCATATGTATTACATCCGGGAACCATAACAAGCGATTTGTTCAGACATTTGAAAGGAGTGACAGCAATGGCTTATAAAACAATTGGTTTTCTTTTCAACATTGATTGTGAACTCGGAGTCCAAACTACTCTATTCTGTGCTTTAGATGAAGGCCTTAAATATGAGACGGGAAAGTATTATAGGTATTATTGGTATCTCTTTTAGAAAATTTTAATTAATTGATTGTCTCTTCTTTTGACAGTAACTGTTCTCGAGATGACTGTCTTTTAGATGAGGCGACGGATGATAGAAGTGCTCTCAGATTATGGCAATTAAGTGAACGTATGGTTGAATTGGAAAACAAATTCAGAATTTAATACCGAACGGAAGGTTTGTTGAGATGGAGAGCCCTCACTATTTACTCATAAACACTAATTCTGTGTTCTCTGAAATGTTTTGTGAAATAATAATTATTTTAGTTGTAATCACTTTTTAAAATGTATTAAATATTCTGTTTGTTTTAAATAAATTTTAAGTAAAAACTAAAGTTTAAAAACAAACGAAAACTGTTTACCAGGGATGGCGAAAGGTCGAGGCTCTAGGGGGGAGGGGTGGTAGGGTAGGGTATTTTGGGAAAAATCCTATGGGTATTAGGGTAAAGTATTTTTCAAAACCACAAAAACCTCGATTTTTGCAATATTTAGCTTTTTATTGCTTTTTAGGCTATTTTAAGGTTGGGGGGGGGGCCTACCGCTGATTTTTTCTAGGGGGTATTTTGCCAATTTTAGCCTCGTAGGGGGGGTATTCCGGAATAACCCCCCCTTTCGCCATCTCTGCTGTTTCCTTAAAAAGTGTTAATTTCGGGGATGAGAACCAAATTTAAGTTCAGAGATGTCTTAATTCTAATTCACTAAAGATTATAAGTTTTTAACAAAAGTTGTAAACATGACTATAAAGTGGTTTAGTGGTAAAAAATGTTAGGAAAAGTGAAATTAGAATCGTTGGTTAGAGTCCTGGCGATAGCACTCGTTTTCTTATGAATTCAATATTCAAAATAAAATTATTTTTATATTATTTTTCAAAATAGTATTTAAAAATAGTATTCTTTTGTCAATTAAAGACACTTTTTAGTAGTCGCAGGTTTCGAACCCCGGCCTAAAGGGCACAGCCCTTTAGGCCCTTTAGGCCGGCGCTTTAATCAGTAGACCACTGCGATTAAACAAAATTCTTGTGTTATAACATTTACTCTTACTTTTGTTAGAACTTAGAAATATTTGAAACTTTATTTACTTCATAACTGAGAGTAAAATAAAAGACATATAAAAGTATAACAAATAAAATAACGAAAATATTTTTTCTTAAAATTTATTGAAATCAATTAAATTTAAATTATAGAAATAATCAGATGAACAGATGATCATCAGATGCTCTAATCTTAGTTTTGTTGTCCACCATTGCTCACAATACTCTGAATGCTATTAGGATCGGCCACATTATCTGAGTTCTGGTTAAACATTTTAACTCTGGAGCCTCCGCTCACAACTATGTTTCCAACGCTAAACATAAATCCAGTGCCGGCGAAGTCATTCTGAATGCCTTCTTTGGCCGCTTTTTTCAACTGTTCTATCAGTTCTGTGGGCACACAAAAGCTGTTGTCTTCGTCTTCACCTTTTGGGCAGTCCTTCACTCCGTCGCACATCTTTTCTAAACCAATGCAGACATTCTTTTGAAACATTGATTCGGTCTTACATGAGTACTGTGATCGAGGACATCCCAATGATACTACTCCTCTGCCATTTCGATACTCGGATTCCTCTTCCGTCAAATTAGTGGGAACTACGGCACAGAATACAGAACTACTTATCAGAAGAATTACAAACGTATTGAAAATCATTGTTTCAATAATGAAATGTTGGCTTAAAATTGAACTGAACTTAGAATTAGTTATTACTCACCTATTTATTGATAATTAAGTAATGCACTAATTCCAATCACCAAGGTGTTCTTCATATCATTTACTTCAATCCAAAGGACTCAAAATAATCATTAGGACAATGATTAGGACAGGTGTCATAAATCCCATTATTGATGTTTTCTAATAAACATATTTTTCAATTGATTTCATAATTAAACTGAAAATTTGATGAACACATAATGAACACATTATCTCTAAAGTTCAAATTAACAAGGTCAATTAGCAAACATCATTAAGTACATGTAATGGTCATAATCTCATCGATAAATTATATGAGGGGTTAATTTCCACATTCATTTCAAAAGTATTAATAAATGACTGATTTTCTGTAATAATCGGTTATTGAAAATGTGTTTACAATTAAAAAGTATAATATATTTTGCCCTCAAATAAAACTTTTGATATTATGGTAAACATTACTACTATTTTAATGACCGATTATTTCAGAAAGTTAGTCAATTATTTCAATTAATTATCCAAGAAATAACCAAGGTTAAGCAACAAATTTCTATTTATTATTTATCAAATTATCAATTCTTTAATTTTTGAAAAACTGAATACATTTTAATAAATTGAAAGACTACTGATTTTTGGCCGAAACGAGAAAAGTGTTTCTGTTATCTGACTGTTGGTTAAATAGTTTTGCGTTAGAGTTTTGTCTGACCACTATATTTCTTATATGAAACATAAAACCCGTTCCCGAAAAACTGTTTAAATTCTTCTTTTTGTTTTTATTGCCACCAAATCCTGGGAAACATCTCTTCGGGTCCTCATCGTCGCGATGGGGACAGTCCTGTTTGCCGTCACATATTTGTTGCAATGAAATGCAAAGACCTATCGTTCCTTTGCAGGTATACTTTCCTGCGGGACATCTGTACTCATTATTGTTGGGATTGTCGGTAACCGTGGAATTTTCGTCATGAGGTGATGATGTGCTAGTATATTTTCCCCAATCAAATGTGGTTCGAGTGTGTTGTCCCCAATCATAAGTGGTTCCGGTGGCCGTATGCTGACCCCAGTCATAGGTTGTCCTTGATCCAGGTGGTTGAGTCTTTGTCCACTGCCCCCAATCATAGGTAGTTCTCGAACCGGTGTGTTGTCCCCAATCGTAGGTACTTCCGGTGTCGGTGTGCTGTCCCCAGTCGTATGTACTTCCAGTGGCCGTATGCTGTCCCCAATCGTAAGTACTTCCAGTGGCCGTATGCTGTCCCCAATCGTAAGTACTTCCAGTAGCTGTATGCTGTCCCCAATCATAGGTTGTCCTTGATCCAGGTGGTTGAGTCTTTGTCCACTGCCCCCAATCATATGTAGTCTTGGGTACATTATATCGAGTGGTGGACTCAACTTCACTATTAGAGGGTTTAGGGGTTGTGTTCACAACAATAATGTTTTGGTAATTCCCATCTCTTATTGAAAATGTATTATAAGTTTGGAATAAAATAAAAAACAAAAACGAAATTCTTTTAATGGCAAACATTTTGTGTCATTCCTTTTGTTGGCACAGAATAATTGACGGCTTTCCCAAAGCTTAAATTCAATCTCAAGTAAAGATAAAAATATTTTATTGTATTTGTATTACAAAATGATCGCGAAATCATACTTTTATTCTAATCTAAATGACAATGTGACCATGCTTACTTTGATGATTTGCACTAATAAAATATAAGTCTGTTTGAGTTCTCACAGTTTTTTCCATTACTTCTTGGAAAACAAGGAATCCCTCCTTAAGTTTATCATATATTATCTTTATACATATTCTTAATAATAAATTAGGTCCTTGTCAACAAAATTACTTATGATTGACCTTGTTCAGTTTTTCAACCAATCCATAGGACAGGGATCTGTCTTTTCATCAACACTTTTGGCAATTTTGTAAATAATATAACTTATCTTTAATTAAGTGAAAATTCTTACCTTTTTTGCTGACATGAGTTTAATAGTTTCGGATAAACTTATAAAGAATTACAGCAAATGAAGAACTCATAAAAACACTAACAATTGATTCATTTCTAATAAAATGGTACCAAATTATGAGAAATCAATTTTATATTTATTGTTTTAACCAATTATTTATTTTATTATAACATTTTAATCAAATTTAAGTTTTTTCTAACTTATAATTAATCCAAAGTTTTAAATAATATTAATTTTTGAAAATTAAAACTTATTTTTATTTATGTTATGACATAAAAGTACATAATCTTTCCAATAGTTTTACACATTTGCACACATTTGTACTAGATCACTGAAAATTAATAAATAGTGTAAGTCATATGTTATAAATTAAAATCTTATAAAAGTTAGAACAGGATTTACTATTAACTATGCATATCTCACCATGGTTAGATAAGAGACTAAATATGTCTCTCAAGAGATTTGTGTTAATATTATTTGTAGTGAAGAGTCTTCACTGAAGACCGAAATATGTATTTAAATCAATGAGATGTTGTCGAGTCGTGCATACAGTACATACTTTTACTCAAAATCTTTGTTTAATTTAATATTAGAGTTAAAACGATACTAAAAAAGAGATCACAACTCATCATAAAATTCACTTCAACTCACATACTAAAACTCAAATAAACCTTAAATTCAAATGAAATATAGTTTGAATGGAATTATATTTTAAACTTTGAGTATAAATACCAAAATATATGGAAAATTCTATAAACTTTGAAAGAATTGATAACAAATATTGTTTGTGTGGCTATTCGTCAATAATTTGTTTGTTATTTCAATTTTATTAAATTATAGGAAACTATCGTTTGATTAAATGATTGAAATTTAGTTAAATTTAATTGTTATCAGAATTTTGATTAAACATTTTAACATCAGAATTATAAATGATCAAGTTCTCCACATGAAAAATAAATCCTGTTCCATTAAAACTTTTCTCATTTTTACCCTGATCCAAAATAATAGCTGGTTCTTCACTTAAGACAATTCTGTTGTCCTTTTTCTTGGGCCAATTCTTGCAGACCTCATAGTCTTCGTCGTCTTTATGAGGGCAGTCCTGAACGCCATCACAAATGTTGTCTAATTTGACGCAAATGTTGAGCGTTCCGTTACATAAGTAATTGCCTTAAATTTTTGAAAATTATAACATTCTCTGATTAAACTGTAAGACAAACTGTAAGACAATTACCCGCTGAACAACCATTATTAGGCCAGTAACGATCACCTTGATCATCATGGTCTCTCTGATGTTGTTTGTGTTTTTCTTCGTGTATTTTTATATAATGATCTTGTTCGTTGATGTATGCCTTTCCTGGATTATAATTCCTGTAGCGTTTAGTGATCTCAACTTCATTGCAATACGAGGAAAGTTCGTCGTCTCCTTTGGGACAATCCTTTATTCCGTCACAAATAGCATTCAAATCAATACATTTCTTCTTAGAGCTGTTACACCGATACTTTCCCACCGGACAGTCATCAATGGAATAGACGTCCGCAGCAATTGAATAAGCAAGAACAATTTGACAAACTATTAACAGTTTACTCATTTTGCACTAATTCTAAGAATTACTTCAAACAAATTCTTTAATTCAAATAAAAAGTTAATCCAATAATTCTTATCATTAATTTTCTTTAAAAAATAGATAAAACTTCAGATGCAATGATTCACACAATTATTTCTCCGGTGATATGAAAATTTATTTTCAATTATTAAACGTATTTTTATGTAATTTCAATAGAATAAAAAGTTTTTATATCATTTTTATATAATTTTCACAAATATTTGTAAGAATACCTAAACTTAAAGCGAAGACCTTTTGAATATGAGTTGAATTTATAACTTTATTTGTTTAGATTTATTTCTAATCTGTCTCTTAGTTTATTGCGTGAGAAATTCAATCAAACATGTATATGATAAAAATACAATTGTAGCAAGGTCAAAATTTTCACAATATTTAAACTGACTTTTCCTCTTTTAACAATAACGAATGTCAACTCAAATATTAGTTTAATAAAATCATTTCATTGAAATGATTTAAATAAAATGATTATTAAACATAACTTTTAATAAAATTAAATTTTATTAATAACTCTATTAATGAAGTATTAAATTTCATATACATTTTGAACAATGATTTTAATCATTTGAAAAGTTCCTCATTTTAATCTTATAAAAATTACTTTCATATTCTAGAAGTCAGTGACTATTAGTCAATAATTGGTTAGTCGTGTATTATATTATAATTACTTTTCTTCCGAATTTTAATATTAATTATTTGTAATCTGGAATACAATCTTTATATTTAGTTACGACTAATCTTTTGATTATCACATTATTTTGAGTAAATGACCGACACTTCAATTATAAATATGTCGACTCATTGTTAAATGACCCTAAGTGTGACTCGAACTTATTTTAACCATGCTTCTTATTATCTTTAGCCATAATATTTGTTGCGAAAGATATTTATGGTTCACTACTAATATTTAATAAAATATTTATTTATCGATTGATTACTTTTCTCTTCTTTTTATGTATTTAATGAACCGATTCTTATATTGAATTAACAATAATTATATTTATATTGAAACAATAAAAGTTGCTTGTTCTTCATTGAATCAATATTCTTTACTTTATTTACAAAAAGTATAACTTAATATTTAATATTTAGTTATGACGGTATGGCTTAGATATGGCTTAGATATGGTCTACACTCTTATAGATGAGGTCATTGTATTCGTAGATTTAAGTCTTAAAGAACTTAAAATATTCTTCTTATGACAGTTTCCGCAAAAGGCTTTTACAAATGTCTGTCTGTATTTCTTACTAAGCAAACAGTAGAGGACAAAGTTGCATGCTGAATTTATAGCCAGCAAAAAATTAAATATATTTCCCAAACCTCTGATCAACGATTTTTTGTTGAAGTCTTCCTTATTTTCGTCATTAATTGCAGAATAAATCAGAACACAAGCAGTCGGTGTCTGACATATGAGGAACAGTATGACCACTGCAATCAACATTAGGGTAATACGAGATTCCTGACTCTGAGAGTCATATTTGAAGCCTAAAATTGAACAAGGACAAACAAACAAATAATTATTTCAATTTTTAAATATTAAAATTTATAACGAATTAAATATGTTTTAAGATTTCGTTTAATAATTTTTATATGAATTACATTTGTTTATACGGAAGTATAAACTATATTCTCTTCTTTTTATCCCCTTTTAAAACCCTTTTTGGTCATTCATTTTAATAAAAATAAGATATAATTATAATTTAATGATGAATTAACTTCATTCTAATGAATTATTTTTAAGATTTTATTATTAATAACCTTTAATAAGTTATTAAGATGAAAATTTAGCCTTTCATAAAATAAGTATGTGAAAACAAAACAATGTATATTAAATTCTAAATTAAATACATGTATTCCAATTTTCTAATCCAAGCCTGCCCAAATGGTCACTTTTTAGCCACTTTTAGTGCGTATGCAATGTGACGTTTGCTAGCTCATTAAACCTATTCATATACAACACTATTTGAATGAGTAAGGAAATTATTAACAAAATATTAATGATATATAAAATGAACTTTTCTTTTGATAAATTAATGAAAAAAAAACGAAAAAATATTTTTATTTGAAAAGGGTTTAAACTTGGTGAAAAGTGTGATGTTTTATATGAATTAAGCTTCTTGTTCTAACACCAAATAAATCATTTCATTCAATTAGTATAACAAAATATTTCACTCCCTGTGACCATTTGGGCACCCTTGCATTAAACACATCATAAAATTCAATAGTATTAACACAATTAGCAAATATTTCAATTATAGGAAATATAAGAAAAACTGATAAATAATTTTTTTACGAAATAATCAAGATGAATTTACCGTATTTAAATTAAATACCTTATTCAAAAGATAAATATTCTTATACAAGGGCAACCAGAAAGTCGGTGCACAATATTGTAGAGTAAGGGAACTCAATTTTGTAACTCCGGAGGCCAAAATCCCCTGAATTAGTTGTCGGACACAAAAGTGGATAATTAGTAATTTGTTGGCTTCATTGAGTAGAACATTTTATAAGCAGTATTACTGCATTGATTATTTATCATTTAGCTACTACACTCGTGAGAGCAAAATTTAAGTAGTTCCTTTACCCTACAAAATCTTGCACAGACTTTCTGGCTGACCTTGAATAAAGTAGTGGAAGGAACTATGTTAGGTTGCTTAAACCTTTGTAATTCTTGAACGGCTAAATGGATTTTCAATAATTCGTTAAAATAATTTAGAATAATTAGAATTTATAAAAATTTAATTAAAATATATAGAATAAAGATAAAATATTTTTTTAGTTAAAAGTTATATAAATTTAAAAAATTCAAAAAAATTGGTCAAATATGTTGCCCTATTGCTTTGTGTGTGATTTAATCAAATAGTGTCTAGCGACACAGTTGCTTGGATGAACTTACTTTATTGAAAAATCATAAAATATTTCAGATATTAAATATTCAAGATTTCAATATCAATAGTCATTTGTCTTTTTGATCTTAAATATATCACTCCAAAAAAGCCCAGCTCTTTTATCTGTTATCCGATTTCAACAAACGTGGAACCATTTAAAATTACTATTTGTTTTGTATTTGAATCACATATAACATTTTAGAAATCCTTTGAAATTAAGCTATTAATTCATTAAAATTACAGATAAATTTATTTCAAATTAAAAATATTTTATCTTTGTACAAAATAATTTTTAATTAATATTTTATAAATTCTATTTATTCCTAACAAATTTAATGAAAACCATTTAAAAATCGGTTTATTCATTCAAAAACTATCGTTGTTTAAGTGAACATACATAATTTTTCCCGCGATTGTATGTATACATAAACTTTGTTTCAAAACTAACTAGGACAACTCAACAAGCTATAATTTCTAAACGCGCTAATGAAATTCAATAAAATTTTAAACCCAAGTACTATATCTCTTCCGATTGATAATTATAATATTTGATTTTTGATCACAATTATTAGGGAACTCAAAAAGTAAAAATATCACATTTTTTCTGGTTGCTTTTGAACTGTTTAGCCGATTCTATTTCTCTAAACGGATTTTATATATGTTTCTCAATATTTTTAAATTGATACCAAGTTCATTGAAATCGGTTAAGAAATGACAAACTTATGGTAGGTTGAATATAGAATTTTTGAGCAAAATGAAAAATAGGGCACATATGAAAAACTGGATCAGATAATTAACTAGTTATTTTTAGATTTTTAGATAGAATAATAAAGTAGGAACAATTTTGCTGTTTGTAACATTTTGATCAAAATTAAGATAAAGTCCCCAGAAGGCACATAACTAAGAGGGTATCATACGAAAATTACTAAAAATCTTAATTTTCATAATTTTTAAAAACTTAAAAATGAGTATTTTAAAATTAAATATTATATTAATCAATCGGGGGAGTTAAT
>JAQFZM010003710.1:0-10635 GCA_034695785.1 Galumna obvia
TTCAGTGAAAACCGCTTGAAAATCGATCGAGCGATTCAAAAATTATCAAGGTTTATTCTACGGTCCATAGTTATGTCTATAACTGTATGTTACAGTTATTTAATATTTAAATTTCAAAATTTTTTAAATCAATTTTTATTTTACAAAATCAAGTAATCTTTTATATATTTGTTAACCAATATCAACGACAATTAAGTTAGAATAATTGATAACCAAGTGGAAACTCTAATTAAGTTGTAATTGTATTTATCTTTAAGATTATTGTTTAAAATATTTCTTGAAATTATTTATTTATAATGATTTTGTTGAAATATTTTTTATAATCAAATAATTTTTACCTATAGCTATTTAAAATTTTAATATTCATTTGTTATTTTCTAATAAATAATATATGGTAAAGCAGTTTGAATGTAAAACAATTTTTTTTATTAACCGACAATAAAAATTTTATTTAAGACTATAAAATAGCATAATTGTTTCTTTATATATAATTAATATATTACTTTTTACTTAAAAAACTCAATTATAAATTTGATTATATTTTTATAAAATATTTTTTTAATGTTATTATATATAAAATAAAACATACTTGATACATCAAATACACTTGTTTCCATAATTTTATATTTATAATAAGGAATCCTTGATCAAAACGAAAAATCTCAATATTTATGTCTACCATGTTTAGATATTTTTGGTTTAATATTTAAATGGATTCAAAAATTTTATTTATAAATTTATTTAATTAAAAAGCTTTTTTAATTTTTAATAATTTAACCCTAATTTTATTTTCGGTTCTACATTAATATAATTTTAAAAAGTATTACTAAATTTTAGAACAAATTAGTTGAAAACTAATAGATATACAGTTTGAAACTAAAAGAGTTAATAAATAAAATAATGCTTTCGCTTTATGTATACCAATAAAAAGTTTTATAAATTAATGCATTATTTTAAATGAATTGCTCTAAAGATTTACAGCTTAAGATATTTCACAATAAATGTTAAATTAATTAGTGATTTTCAATTATTATTATATACTCTAATTTAGAATAATAAAAAATGATCTAATTGATTGTAAATATAAAATTGTTTTATTAATTTTATCACTAATTTATTAAATACACAAGTTAAAAAATGTAATTTACAAATTACAACTACCAGACATGGCCTGCCTGCCTGAGAAGGGTATTAACGTAGAATATTTTAGTCCGATCTCACGGAGTATTAGTGGGGTGGTATTTTTAAAATGACTAAAATTTGCCTAAAACACATAAATAAACATTTATAGCTAATTAGTGTTGTTTTTAAAGTGTATTTTACCATTTTCCAATTGATTTCGTCATAATTAATTCAAAAAAACCAAAATTTTGACAAATACATATTTTTATAAAATTATTAAAAATTTATTTTACCAAAAATTTTATTTAAAAATTGTTAATTTTTCGGTTTTAAACGTTTTTTAATGTCAAAAGATATATTTTATATAAAAATTATAGATTCTTACTAGCGAATGGTGTTCAGAAATTTGTTCATAGCACACAGAGAATAATTGTTAACATTTAAGGGTATGGCGATCCATACAATTAATCAAATTATGTTCATAAGACACAGAGATTCATAACACACAACTTTATAGCAGACCGAGTATACTGTATGTATTGAATTAAATCCTGACATGACCAAACCTGCCGGTTTCAAGGGTTATTAGGGTATGGCAGAAATTGAGAATGAAGGATATTCCGAAACATCCCTTATGAGGCCAAATTGGTAAAATACCCTAAAAGAGTTTGAGACTCTTAATATTAGCGTCTATGGACAGACATTAGATTTGCGTTTATTTTTTGCTCTAGGGGGTAATTTGGTAAAAAAAACACTAGGACTCGATTCTTTCGTTATTCCTGAGGTATGGTATTTAGTCCCAGCTTAAGGGTATTAGGGGATAGTTATAAAATCACCATAAATTGTCTAAGGCACATAAATATTCATACATAAGCAAATTTTATCTTGTTTATTAGTATATTTAGCCATATTCTAACCTATTTTATCAAATTTAAAACAAAACATTTAGAAATTTTGACAAAATGCTATTTTCAAGCAGAGATAAAAAAATTTGGATAAAATTATTAAATATAATTAATTAAATTGTAGTAATAAATTACAGTTTAAAATGAATCAACAAATAAAATTATTTGAATAAATTTAGGTTTATTATTTATTTTAAGAAATAATTAATTAATCATTTTTTAATATTCATTTTAACTGTAAATCTAAACAAAAATTATATTAAAAATTTATTTTAAATTTGATTAACGATTCATTTGTTGATAATTATAGTGATTTATTTTTAATAAACAAAAAAATTAATTTTCTTTTATGTAATCTTTTATTAGATAATTATTATTTAAATCTGTAACATTTTTAAAAATTCATCCTTCTAAAATATTCTTTACAAAATTTGATTATTATATAATTAATATTATTAGAAGCAATGATTACTCTTTAGCCACACAAGGGATGAAATATTTGCCTAAGGTAAAAGAATAAAAAAGTGTTACCAAATGCTATGTTTAGCAAGAAAATAATATTAGATTTTGTAATCAAAGAAAAACCGTTTCTATCAAACAAAAAAGTTATTTTTAAAACTAAATTTAACCATGTAAATTTAAATCAATTAAAACAGATTAATCATGATTTTTAATTTAAAACTGTAAATCTTTCCAGCAATTAATTTAGAAATACCCTTTTATTTGATAACCTTATGTATTGGTGATTCAAATCATTAATTTTATTTTTAAAAACTAAAAATCAATTCTGATTTTAAGTTTTAATATATTTTAAATTATATTTATTATTCCTGTAATTTCTACAGCGATTTTTAAATTTTCCTAAAATTTTTAAATATGCATGTTCTAACTTATTTTTTATAATATTTGAGTATTATTTGGTATTCATTAGTTTGTATAGAATTAATTTGATAATATCAATAATTTCATCTAAAAAAATATAATAGTAAATTTTAATAAAATAATTACTTTTGCTATACATTTGGAGAATTTTTTTATTATTGTTAAAGATTTAAATAATATTAGCAAAGGCCTGCGTTCAGATAAATAATTATAATATTACTAAAAAAACCCTTTCTTTGAGTTTAGTTAACATAAATTAATCAAATCATAATTTTATTTAATATATTAAACAAAATTAATATTTTATAAATTAATAGAATATAATTTTTGGTTTAAAACAATATAAAATTATTTAAACTATATTAAAATAATTTTTTAGTTTAAGATAACTTGCATAAAACATCTTAAAATTAAAATAAGCTTTTCGAACCAATTAAGGTTTTCTATTTTAAAACAATATATTTCACTATTTTAAAAGTATTGTTTACAATTTTTAAATTCAATGTTTAAAAATTTTACATTAGAAACATATATATAGCAATTATATGACAATTATTCATATTATAAGGGATGTCAAATAGGGTGATATTCCTAAATCGGCGAAAAATCTGCGATATTCCCCCATTAGACGAAAGTCAGATGACCCTTCTCCTATTGAAGGAAATTAGAAAACAGAGGAAAAATTGGCAAAAAGAGGGAAAATTAAATGAAATTCTATAAAAAGAAAAATTTTAAAACAATTAATAAAAAATCCATAAATGCGTTAAATCGTCAACAAATGAGGTTTGAAATCAAAATTTTGTTACTTTTTTTAAAACTTTACAAATATTTTTTTTGTCGAAAATTCTTAGTTTTTGATAAAATACGTTGAAATATGACTCAATATAGTCAATTACATCGTAAAATGGTTTAAAAATGACATAATTTGTGTTTTAAACAATTTTAGGTAATTTTAAAAATTACCCCTATTATACCCCCTTTGTTCAGACCAAAATATACTTGTAATAAATTTATTAATTAGAGTTTGGAGGACTCGTTATACCAACTAAAGTTAAAGATTATGTGTGTAGTGCATCTTTTAGTGGTTTATATCTCTGAGCAATGTATAATTTTGATTATATTTACCCTACATTTCCTTCTCTATTGTGTATTGATTTATATATTTTATGAGAAAATGTAAAAAATAATTATTCTAGTTAAAAAAGTTTTAATATAATTTGAGGAAAATATTTGTTATAAATTAATGAGAAATAAATTCAATTATTCAAAAAATTATTACTTATTTTTCAAAATATTGTTAACATTGATATTAAATTTAGGTAAAAACTTTGAAAAATTTCTTAAAAAATCATTTAATAACTCAAAACAAACTTTAAATTTTAACTTTAATTCTAATCTTTTTAATGTATTAATTTTATATTTATATTTATTAAAAAACCTTTTTTGTAAAATCTCTCTTCTGTGTACTATCTGAGTTGTGTATGGATTTCTTAAGCATTTGCTCATGAACATCTAGGAGAGACTACTATAATAGAAAGAAATCAAATAAGAAAATTCTATAAAAAATCAGATTAACTTCATATTAAACAAAAATTTCTAAATTATATGATAATTTTCAAAGTTTAAGGTTTCATAAAAATGTTTGAAATAATTGAAGAGAAGAGAACCCATCAGTGATCTTATCATTTATTACAAAATTATTAATAAATAAGTAATTAAATGTGTTATTTTCTCATAGCTATCAATTGTGACATAACTTTAGAAATTGATATAAAAATAGAGAATCAATGCATTGAAAGTCAGTTTAAAAGTAAAATACTTTTAAAAGTAATTAAAAGTAAAGTTTGAAAAAATGTTTAAAATGTTATTAGTGGTGACTTTGTGGGCTCAGCCATTGCTGAGACTTCCCCAATAGGGACGCCTTCCTTTTGGCTTAAACATATCATGTCTCTATTGGAACCATCAAAACAATTATACGACGAAATCCTCAAAGAATTATCTGATATTAAGAAAGCCTTTCCAGCGGTGGCTCACATCCATCACAAACCAGATTTAGAACCGGGTAAAGTGATCTGAAATAAAGCCGTAGATCGGTACAAAGAAAACAACACTCTTGGCCTATTAAAGTTGAACAAATATCAAACGACGAACATCTGATCACTTTCTCTAAACCATACGATTCCTTCAGAATAATAGAGTTATCATCCAATCAATTCTCTAAACCGAACACTAATTTTGTAGAATGTCGTTCTGTTCGAGTGGTTGGCGTCCGACAAAACATTAGAAGAGGAGATTTGAGAGATCTTGTGGGCAAATATGATCCTGATGCTTTATTCTATTTCTTTACTGAGAAGTCTGAGGATTGCTTTGTTGAGTGTCGCAAAACACACACTTGGTCATTCCAATTGCACAATGGTACTTTTGTTCTCGAACATGAAGACTTTAAAGACCTAGATAAGAAGACAACACCCAAACCCATTTCCACTACTCATAAGTTTTAATTAATTTTATTATTAAAGACTTTTAATTTTGAATAAAGTTTTTGTGAAAAATTGTTTTGAATAAAAAATTAATCATTTTATGATATTTATTTAAACAAAGTCAATGAAATTGCTATTTGAAATGACCTATACTTAATTTGATAATTATTTAGTTATTAGTAACAGTTTTTAACTTAAACTTTCAAAAAATCAATTAGTCTATTCCTGGATATAATTTTAAAATGTTAACAAATGAATGGAAATACTTAATGGGATACAATTAATATATAAGTTATATATTATACAGGTGAAGAAAAAACATCGCGAACTGAACATTTTTCTGTCCAAGCTGTTTTTACTAGGTTATAGTTAGAATTTTAAAACAGAATTTTTACCATTTATTCACAAATTATTCTAGTTTAGAAAATAAATAAAAGTCTAAAAATCACATTATTATCTTATTAGATAGTATTTTAGATTTAATGATTTTTGTAAGATTAGCACAATTGAGATAATATGGTTTATTACGCGATGTTTTTTCTTATACTGTATAATATAATTTTAGATTTATTGAAATACATTCGATAACTGATTTCATTATTTAATAAATAGACTTTTTTTAAAAGAAATTGGAGTTATCTTACCAATATAATTTGCTGTTACTATATATAATTAATAGTTTCAAAATAAATGATAAAATTATTATTAATTCTCTGAATTATTATTATTATTATTATTATTTAAAAATTACAAACTTTATATCTTTAATAATAAAATTTTATTTATTGTTTTAATAAACAAAATATTTTCTGATTATTTTATCATGTTAAATTATCAAATTGATTAAAAATCTTTATAAACTGTAATTTTAACCTAGTTGAGGATGTATATATTATCACTTTTCTAGTTTTTAATATTGAAAAAAGCATCTGAATACTTTTATACCATATTCTGTTCAGGCGGTACAGTGTATTGACAATAATGTGGAGGACCGGGAGGTCTGATAAGGAAAGCATAGAATAATGACACTAATATTTCAATGGCGTCCATAACCACTTCCATAGTAGACAACCATAGAGTCTGTCCAAAGTTAGAGCAAAGAAAATAAAACATCGCTATAATAACCACAATATTAAAAGAAAGAACACCATAGAAACTCTCCTTGATCACCCAATAGAGGTATACCAACACAAACAATGTTTCGATGAGAATAATCACTGAAATGATAGCACTAATCATATCATTATCCAAATACTGTTCACTATATATGTGTTTAGTTTCAACTCTTTTGTTGTAATAATTTTCAATTGTTTTCCAATCATTTTTAAAATATTCTGTGATCTTTTGACGACTCAGAACCAAATGAAGACATGTTATGAACAGAAATATTATTAAAATTATTATTAGTAATCGTTTAACAATTTTTTTAAATTCTTTAGCCATTGCTATAAGAATGGGATAAAATTTTTATATTTAATTATAATATTTGTATACATTGTTTTGAATGACAAAAAATTACATTAATATGATATAAACTTGAATGTTTTTTGCTTCTTAATGACAAGTAATTTATAAAATAATAATATTTGAGATTTGATTCAATAAATAGTTGTTTTGTAGTTGTAGTCAATGTCTGGAATATTTCATCAGAGAATGAGATTTGAAAAAATTATTGCAGTCTCTCTCTCTCTCTCTCTCTCTCTCTCTCTCTCTCTCTCTCTCTCTCTCTCTATTACTCACTCACTGATTCTCTCCTCCATTTCTTTTTATTTCACTAAATATTTATTTGTTATTTCCTAATAAATAATAAATAGTAAAACTGTTTGAATGTAAATCAATTTTTTTATTAACAGACCAATAAAAATTTTATTTAAGATTTTAAAATAGCAAAATTGTTTCTCTTAATAAATTTATATATTTCTTTTTACGGAAATAACTCAATTATTAATCTGATTTTATTTTTATAAACTAATTTTTTTAATATTTTATTAAAAAATAAAATATACTTGGTACATCAAATATACTTGGTTCAATAATTTTATATTTATAATAAGGCATCCTTGATCAAATCGAAACATTTCAATAATTATGTTTAGATATTTTTTGATTTAATATTTATATGGATTCCAAAAATTTATTTATAAATTTATTAAAATAAAAAGTTTTTTTTAATAATACATAATTTAATCAAAATTTTATTTTCGGTTCTACATTATTATAATTTTAAAAAGTATTACTAAATTGTATTACAAATTAGTTGAAAACTAATAGATAGACAGTTTAATAGTAAAAGAGTTAACAAATAAAATAATCCACAGTATGTGAGTCCAATAAGAGATTTCATAATTTCATATATAAATTTAAATGAATTTTTATAAAGATTTACAGCTTAAGATATTTTATAATAAATGATAAATCAATTAGTGATTATCAATTATTATAATAAACTTTAATTAAAAGGATAAAAAAATGATCTAATTAATAGTCAATTGATAATTATTTGATAAATGTTATAATAAAATTTACTAAATATACAAGTTATAAAAATGTAATTGCAACTATCAGACATGTCCAAAATCGCCGGTCTTAGGAAGGTATTAAAGAATTTTGGAACCAAAGCAAGGAGTATAGTTTGGGTGGTATTTTGACCAAAAATTGCTTAAAAACATATAAATTATCATGTATTAGTTAATTTCTATTGTTTTTTTGCGTAATTAGATATATTCCAACAGTTACGTAAAAATTAGCTGAAAAAACTAAGAATTTTTTAGAAAAATGTATTTTCAAAAACATTTTTCTAAAATTTTTAAAATTTTAGATCATCAAAGATCATTTTAACAATTATGAACTTTTTAATTATGTTTTAAGATATATTTTGAATAAAAATTACAACTTTTTACTTATTTTTCAAAATTTTACTATATTTCAAAATTTTTCTAATTTTCAAATATTTTTCTATTTCTTTATTAATATTTTCCCATTTTCTTTAGCCGGAACCTGAATTTTCTTCTCGAGGGAGGGAATAGGGTATTTTATCAAATTTTCAACTCCAAGTATTTTGGAATACCTCTTTATTTTCCAAGATTGTAATTACATAATTAGCAATATTATAGTAAATATATATCAAGATAATTTAGATAATTAAAAAATATTCACAAATAAATGATTTTACTATATTATTTACTTTAAATAATTAAATCAAGTATTAAATGTATTTTAAAACCTTTTTATGATTTAAATTATCTCTCTTTAAGTATTTTAACACTAGAAACCCTAACATGATATTAATTACTAGTAAGTTAATGATTTCTAATTACAATTAAACCATGTAAGTTATAGATCCAGTTTTTCATTACCTTTATCCTAGATCATTCCTTGATATAAAAATTGTAAAATAATTCAAATGTTATCGCCCATTTTAAATTTATCATGTAATTAGTGAAGTCATGTCAATTTTAATTATTTGATAGTTTTCAAAGTTTAAGGTTTCATAATAATGTTTGAAATAATGAAAAATAAAAGAACCCATCAGTGATCTCATCGTTTATTACAAAGTTATCAGGAAACAAGTTCTTAAAGTGTTGAAAATGTTGAAAAAGTCTAGAAATTGATATAAAAATAGAGATTCAATGCTTTGAAAGTCAGTTTAAAAGTAAAACACTTTTAAAAAAAATTTAAAGTAAAGTTTGAAAATATGTTTAAAAATTTATTAGTGGTGACATTCCTCGTAGGCTCAGCCAATGCTGACTTTAAAGACTTCCCCGATAGGGACGCTTTCTTTTTGGCTCAGGAACATAACATGTCTCTATTGGAACCATCAAAACAATTATATGATAAAATCCTCAAAGAATTATTTGATATTAAGAAAGCCTTTCCAGCGGGGGCTCACATCCATCAAAAACCAAATTTAGAAACGGGTAAAGTGATCTGAAATAAAGCCGAAGATCTGGACAAAGTAAACAACACTCTTAGTCCTAACAAAGTGGAAGAAATATCAAAAGACGAACATCTGATCAGTGATCACTTTCTCTAAATCATACGATTCCTTCAGAATAATAGAGTTATTACCCAAATAGTTAAACCTAACACAAGTTAAATAGAATGTCGTACTGTTCGAGTTTTGGGCGTCAAACACAAAATTCAGTAATATATTATTCTATTTATCAAAAACTGTAATTTATTCAAAAATTTAATTGAATTTATTTAAATAAATATTTTAAAAAGTTGAAATGTATCTAAGCTTTACATGGCCAAACTTTACTTTTTCAGAGTGTATTAGGGTATGGCAGAGATGGAGAATAGGGCTTGTTCCGAAATTTCCCCTACGAGGCCAATTTGGCAAAATACCCTTTAGGAGTTTGTGTCTCTTAACATTAACTTCTATGGTCAGACACTAGAACTGTGGAATTTTTGGATCTAGGGGGTATTTTGGCAAAATATGCTCCCTAGGAATAGGTTCTTTCCTCATCCTTGCAGTATGGTATTATGGTCCGAGATCAGTATTAAGGGGTATTTTAAAAATCACCAAAAATTTCCTAAAGCACATATATACTTAGCTTAAGCAGTTTTATCTTGTTTACTAGTATATTTATTATTATAAATTAAGAATAAAATCACAGTTTATAAAAGTGAGATTGTTCTAAAAGTGATAATTGATATTTTTCTTAATTGATTATAAACTGTAATTTTATGCAAATTATTATTGGCTTTTTTGAGAGTATTCGTATATTTTATCTAGTAATAAATATAATTTATAATTTGCATAATGTTTAAAATTGTAACTTTTTGACATAAATTAATTATTTTAAATTAATTTTATAGCCTTTTGTAATGGTTTGAAAACTATACATAAAAATGTAATTCAATAATTACTCGATTAATGTTGATATGTGGTTATAATATTGTTTTGGCTTATATCGAGTTTGGCTTATTTCGGCTTAATTGCTATTTAAAAATTAATCAAAAATAATTTTATGTACAACTAATGGGGAAAAAACTAATCAATTAATGATTTTAAACTGTAAATCATTAAATTAATTCAATGATAAATATCTTTCAGTTTAATAATTTTTTGTTGGTTGTATTATGATCTCAAATTTTATATTTTTTATTTTATTTATATAAGTAATTTCTAATTTAAAGATGATTGTTTAAATTGAACTAAAATAGAATAATTAAAAACATTAGATTTATTAGGAGAATAGGGTTAATAATATTTTGCGAATAATTTTATATTTATTCTTATT
>JAQFZM010003711.1:0-10632 GCA_034695785.1 Galumna obvia
ATTTCATATTCCATTTTTGAACCCAAATCATATATTGCAATCTATACTCATATCATATTCCATTTTTGAACCCAAATCATATATTGCAATCTATACTCATTTCATATTCCATTTTTGAACCCAAATCATATATTGCAATCTATACTCATATCATATTCCATTTTTGAACCCAAATTATTTATTGGAATCTTTACTCATTTCATATTCCATTTTTGAATCCAAATCATATATTGTAATCTATACTCAAATCATATTACATTTTTGAACCCAAATCATATATTGGAATCTTTAATCATTTTTAATTCCATTTTTGAACCCAAATCATAGATTGGAATTTATATTCATATCATATTCAATTTTTGACCCCAAACCATATATTGGAATTTATACTCATATCCCATTTTTGAACCAAATCATATATTGGAATTTATACTCATTTCCTATTCCATTTTTGAACCCAAACAATATATTGGAATCTATACTCATTTCATATTCCATTTTTGAACCCAAATCATATATTGGAATCTATACTCATATTATATTCCATTTTTGAACCCAAACCATATATTGGAATCTATACTAATTTTATTAACTTTTTTTCAACCCAAATTATATATTGCAATCTATACTCATATCATATTCCATTTTTGAATCCAAATTATATATTGGAATCTATAGACATATTATATTCCATTTTTAAACCCATAATATATATTGTCATTTATTTTCATATGGGATTTCTTTTTTGAACCCAAACCAAATATTGGATTCTATATACATATGGGATTATATTTTTAAACCCAAACCATATATTGAAATCTTTACTCATGATCCATTATTAAATGAATATTAAATTGGTGGCAAAATTTTTTTAGTGCTATTTCTATTACAAATATATTTATGACAATTAAAAATTATATTTTTAAAAAATTTTTCTATATAAAACCCGTAAATGTAGTGACCATTGAGTTTGAACTCAAACCTTGTTTAATGTCTAATTTATGAACTGTAAATCATGAAAGATAATAAAAAGACTGTTTATTATAATTTTGACAAAACAAAAAAATTGAAGTCAAATAATGAATCATTGTTAATGATTTTAAAGTAAATATTTAATTCGTGGACTGAGTTGTCTTAATTTGGCCGCAATTTTTCTTTTTTTAATTCTTTACTAATTTTTACTGATTTAATCTCCCTATTTAATGATATTTGGAATCATATTGCTCATTAAATATAAAAAGAGATTTAATTAATTTATTTCTTACTAACATAATTCATTATTATTATCTTTTATAAAATTTATAATAAATTTGATTTATTTCTTTATAGCGTAGTATTTATCGCTAATTTTGGTGCCAAAATTTAATCATTCTGTACATTAATTACGTCATTTTAAGTTAAATATAATGAGAATTCAATTGAATTTACAAAATTTCCTTAGAGAAATTTTAGGGAGAAATTTCTAGAAATTTACTCGTAGAAAATTTCTCAGAAATTTCTATTTTGCGAACACTACTTTTTTGCCAAATTTTACGAAATTTTTCTTCTTTTTTCCTCTCTTTTTCTAGTGGGCTCGTCTAAGGGGGTATTTTTTCAATAATTGGCTTCAAGAGGGGGGGGGGGTATTCCGGAATACCCCATATTTGCAATCCGTTCATTAAATACCGATTTTATGAACCAATCAGTTTTATGAACTAAACCTTTTTTCCCAATCGGTTCATAAAAATGATCGTGTACTGTACAATTCGGTAAGATTTATAAATAATTGAAGTCGATGGGTGTAATTTTTGGTACACTTAAGTATCACTTTTTTACACTATAATTACCAAGTTCATTTAAATATTATACCCTTTCATATTGATTTACATAATAAATATTTCATTTTTATTATGGGTAATAATCACATCATGGTAAATTATCTATTATAAAGAGAAGGAAATGACCATTTATCAATAATGGATCCAAAAATAAAAACAAAATAATTTGCATGTCAATATTCTGGGTATCACTTTTTTACAGTAACAAGAATTTTATCATGAAATTCCTGTAACCCCCTACAGGAATTGATTTAACCTAGATATTAATAAAAATTTTATATTTTTATATTATAATTAAGTAAAACTCGACTAAATCTATTATTCTTACCGAATAAAATTTAATAATTATAATTATAAATATAATTAATTAAAACTACAATATTAGCCGGTATAGTCCCCCCTTGAAATTGATCGGGTACCACTCGTCACCTAAAATTTCCTGTATGCCCCCTAAAATTTCCTGTAAGGTTACAGGAATTTTAATATGAAATTCCTGTAACCCCCTACAGGAAATTTTAGGCGGCATTTGGTGACGAGTGGTGACCGATCACATTCAGTGAGTGACTATACGGGCTCATATTAAAGTTTTATTAAATTTAATTAATAATTATATTTATTAAAATATACTCGGTTAGAATAAGAGATTTAATAATGTTTTATTCATTAAAACAAAAAAATAAATTTTTATGAATAAGATAGCTAAATCAATTCCTGTATGGGGTTACAGGAATTTCATATTAAAATTCCTGTAACCTTACAGAAAATTTTAGGGGGCATACAGGAAATTTTAGGCGGCATATGGTGACGAGTGGTCGCCGATCACTTTCAAGGGGGGACTATACCGGCTCATATCAAAGTTTTAATTAATTATATTTATAATTATAATTATTAAATTATACTCGGTAAGAATAATAGATTTAATAAAGTTTTATTCATTTTTACCAAAAAAAATATAAATTTTTATGAATAACTATGTTAAATAAATTTCTATTGGGGGTTACAGGAATTTCATATTAAAATGTTACTGTAAAAAAGTCGTTCCCCAATATACTTTTAAAAATGCTATAGTCCGAAAAGTTAAGATTTGCAATTCCTTTCCCTTCCCATAAAAATAAGGTGCATTCCCTTCCCTTCACTTTACCTTGGACAAATATCTAATGGATTCCCTTAAAAGTACCTGTGTTAAAACTAGACTGAAAATTTCCTTAAATTGTTATTAAAAATATGAAATTATACAGTTAATATAAATTAAATTTTAAAGGAATTCAATTAATGAATAGAAAGCGATTACTGTTAAAATTAGGTTTAAGTCTCTAAAATTTCATTACAATTAAAAAAGAGTATTCGATTTTGTCAATAAATTAATAGTAAATTTGTATTTTTATTAAATTTAAGTTTATTTTATAAAATATATATGTAGTGATGAATTTTTTCTTTCAGTTATTTTTTTTAAAATTCGGAGGTCAATTTGGGTCAAATGTATGAAAACCTGCGAAAACAGTATTAATATTCCCTCAATGGATGCCTACGGAAATTTTTTTGTCCCTATTATTACCACTCAATTAATAATTTACTAAATTAAAATATAATAAATATTGCATGAGTAGTTTTATAATGAAAATCAATGAAATATTTTCAATCAAATTATATTGAGAAGCATAAAATTACATATTGACTGAATTCAAACTTGTTTGTAAATAATATAAAAACTAATTAATTAATTTTAATAAATTTAAAAATTAGATATTTAATGAAATAGTGAAATTTAATAAAAATTGAGAAGATTATATGAAAAATATTTAATGTTTATAAAATCTAGGTAAATTTTTTATCTGGGTTAAATATAGTTTTATTGGAATAAATACAAGAGTAATACTTTAATAAAAAATAATATTAGGTGTATTAATACAAGATGATGTAGAATTGAGATGAGAGTAACTTTCTAAACACAACAGTTTTTTTATTTAAGGTTTTTATGAAATTCTCACAAAAATTTTTTGATATTTTCAGTCAATTTTGGTAAACTGGTTTATCTGACCGATAATGAATTTTCAAATTCAGCTGTCATATACGGTCAAATTCGTTATCTGACCGAGAAAATTCATCACTATATATATGTTATAAAGAAATCATAAGGGAATTTCAAAACTAAAAGGAATTCCCTTTTCTTCCCGTGGGTTGATTAACTTATTCCATTTCCCTTGACATTCCCTTGAAGGGAAAGGGAATCCCTTATTCCCTTAAAGGGAAAGGATTCCTTTTTCGGAGTTTAAAACAGATCTGTATTTAAAAGATTTTTTTAAAAGAGATACATTTTTAAAGATTACAGTTTATTATTATAAAAAATTATAAGTTAAAATTTATTTAAATGATTTGTTAAACAAATATATTTGTGTAAATAGTGGACAGCATTTTATAAATCATAAGATGTGTTGCTATTGAATCCAATACATAATCAGTAAAATTATATGAATTTACAGAAAATAAATCAAAACAATAGAAACCGATTTCAGGTCCGGACAGGCGTTCAATAAAACGAATTATTTTTAGTCTTCTTCTGAGACTAATGTCATGTTTTGGAGACAATACGGTATTATATAATAAAGATAGAGGTCTATGCGCTTCGGTTTTAATAGAGTTACATAAATAATTGATTAATGAAATTAAAATGACCATGTTAATGGATATATATTGACCAATAATTCTTGTAAACCATTTTGATTGCGATGAAAATGACATAAATATAAATATACTTAATGGTATCTTGGTAAACTTGTAGATTATATAGATGTAGTACTTAATTTCTTTGTTCAATTTTGAAACACCTTTCTCAATTTTAATATAAAATTTAAGTGAATTAATAAGTTGCATGTAGTTTTTATTCACCAAGCAATTTTGTATCTGGATGTTTATTTGTTGAAATTGATATTTGACATAGATCATGCAAAGAATCCATAGAGGAAATAGAGAAAATAATATAGCAAAAAATCCATAGAGGGAGCAAAAAATTATTATTATCCACAAGATAACCCCTGATAAAATATTTAAAAATGATAAATGTGTATACACATATTAATATACAGGGTATTCGACTTATTTCTCCATTAAGTAACAAGTAAACTTTTAGATTTTTTTAGCTAATGACAAATAATTTAAACTTTATTACAATTGATATTTTAGGATTTTCTAGTTTGAGATGTATCGGCTCTCACTATTTATTGTTTCTTAAATTTGTTTAGGAAAAGAATGGACTAATTTTGTCAAAAACTCGTATTTTGAAAAAAATCCATTTTTTGCGAACTTATTCAAACAATTTCTCCCGATATCGAGTTCTTTTGGATTTTAACACCGATTCTTGGAGTTCCTTATAAACCTGTTATATATTATTGAATTTCGGGAAATTATCTCTTCATATACCATTAGTCCAAGACATCGGAAATTTAGTCTCTACTTGTTTTGACACACTACAAGAAAATCAAATCCTTGATCACACAACAACTGAATCTGTTTTATTTTAAATTTATTTTGAGAGAAAACAAATATGACTATAATATAATATCACAATTTGTTTATTATCATTAACTGTTATTAAATAATCATCTTATTTTTACTTATATTTAGCAGTTTTGGCGGAAAATGGAGAAATAGGTCGCATACTCTGTATAAATAAATGTTCGTAAAATAAAATAATTAAATTAAAAAGATAATTATATTTTGGAATTTAAAATAATTCATAAAATTTTTAAATTGTACATGATTGAACTAAGAATAAACAGAATAATATTAATTTTAAATTTTCTTACCAAATATATGAAAGTTTAATCCAGGATCCAAATAGCCAATAAACAAGGGAATACATAATAATAGTGTGCATATTATTAAAATTAACTTAAATTGATTTGATATACCCCTGCAAATCAAATTAAATATACGATAGAATTTATATTTAAACCTTCCTTTAAGTTCGTATTCATGAGTTCTGTACTTAATTTTATTCATAAATACAAACAAAGATGACTTTCCTTTAAAATCCATGTATTGAAATAAAGAAGCTAGTACAAAGCCCCCAGCAAATGTTGCTGATAAATCAGCCAGGCTCATTAATGTACTATTTCCAATATAATGGTTTCCATTGCATGTAATATCTCTTACAAAATCTGTCGGCCATATAATGATAGCAATACATCGAAATATGAATATTACTAACAATAATTTTAGGAAAATTATCTTGTTAATTCTCGAGATTTGTTCTTTGTCACGTAAATTTACTCTGCTCATTTGATCAAAATTTGTTGAAATCGAACAAATTGTTTTACTAAAGAATTTCTCATATTTATCAAAACATTTTTTCTCATATACCTTAGTCACTACAAAAAATTGTTTTTGATTTTTTAATCTTGCACACATTTTGATAATTTCTATCCATAACCTGGTTAAATAGAATTTTATATATTTAAGCAATGAACATATTTTTGTTGTTTTCATTTTGCAATATGAATTCAAAATGAAAATTATTTATTACCACTAAATATTTTCTTTCTACTACCACCCTTGATTAATTTTATTGAAGCATGAAATTATAAGATAAATAATGAGACTAGAATATTATTAAAGATGTTTTATCATGATATATTAAAATCAATTTTATTTTCTTTTATAATTGCGTTTATTTAATATAAAATTCGATTCTCTTATAGAAATTATGGTTTTAAAACTCACAAATAATTTCATTAATTACTTGTAATGAGAATCTCTGGAATATTATATAAATGTTTATTTTCTTTTCATTTATTCATTTTTATTATTTAATTGAATTAAAAATTTTAAACAAATTTTTTATTAGAAAATATTACCAAGGTAAATAATATATATGTTTTGCAAAAAGGATTGCATTTATTGAGATTGAAATTTTTTTATTTTAATTCCTATTGATAATATAAAGTGATGGCCTTTTTACGTGTCCGGTGATTTTAGCTTGTATTTCTTTTAATATTTAAGATATTCAAATTAATATTAAACCCTAACTATGGTTTTGCTGATATTTTATGAAACTATAAAAAATTTTAAATTATCTAGCTTATTTTTTTAGTAATTTGATATTTTACATGATGAGTCATACTTCAAATGGTTTATAAGTTATACATTTAATTGTAATATTTTTATAAACAATATCAAAATTAAGCCGACACGCGTTTTTGTTTTTTTGTTTCAATATTCCTATTTAATTTGAAAAAATTAGCTTATAAATTTCAAAATTTTAAAAATTCGAATAGATCTTGTTCAAAAGGTTTTTAACCAATTTTGATGAAACAAGATGTTTTTAGTGCATGATTTAATATTGTACTAATCTACCTAGTTTCATTAAAAAGTCTCAACTAAATTAAAAATTATTGGCTAAAAAGTAATTTTTTATAATAAAATGCAATTAAAAAATACATATAAAAACAAAATTTTCAACTTTCCTTTCATATAGAAAATTAGTTTATGGCCAATAACTTAGATTTGACGTAAGTCTAGATATTTATGATTGTTTTTAAAAATAAATTTAAATAATTTTATGGATTAAATTTATTCAATAAATATATTAAAAGTCATTTATGAGTTTAGAACTTATATATTGTTTTATAATTAATATGAAAACCCGTTATTATTAAAAAGAAATATTTGTTTGAAATAAATTTCATTTAAATTGAGTGTTATTTCAATAAAAATGAAAATGAATTCATTTCAATATATTCTTCTGCCGTTTGGCTTAAGTCGAAGACACCGTATATTAGATAAAACTTTCACCGGATTATTTTTTTCAATAGGATTCATTTTTACATTTCATATGCTGTGCAATAATATATTAAATAATCAGTTAAATAATAATTAATAATATTTACTTTGACTTATATATCTTTACTTATTTATACATCAATTTTGGTTCGGAATCGAAGCCAAACTTTATTTGAAATTTTTGACACAATTATTGATTTTGAAGTGAAGCGAAATTTTTCTAAAAATAACCTAGGCATTTATATCTTCATAAATTTCATTTTACCAAATATTTTTCAAAGTTTGGTCGGATTTTATATACTAAAAGGTAAATAAATACCATGAGTATAATTTAGAATCTTAAAGTGTGCATTTAAATTAAAATAGTATATAAAGATATAATTTTGAAAATTAAAACCTTTTATATGTTTTTATATATTATATTTGCAATATTTAATTTGCTTACAATTTTAAAGACATTATTATCCAGTTGTCACTACTTTTCCTTTACTAAAGAGATTAAATATTAAATAAAGTCTGATTATTAAAGGATATAATCAGGGATGGCGAATAGGGGTTATTCAGGATTTCTTCCCCCCTTCGAGGCCAAATTTTCAAAATAGCCCTTCCTACGAGTTTGGGACCATTAACATTAGCGTGTTAGGACAGATACTAGATCTATTGATATTTTTTCACCTAAGGGGGCTTTGTGACAAAATACTCCATTATGACTCGATTCTTTAACCATACCTGGATATAATTTTCAATTGCACTTGGTAATAATACTTGAGAATGAAAGGTTTATGTAAAATTCATATAAATTTAGAACACAATAATTTATAATTTAATATTAAGTACCTTATTACACCTTGGAGCAATTACCTCGATTATATCTTGTATACACTCGAGGCAATATATTATTATCTTTGGTTAATAGCAACGGAATTTGTATTTATAGAGTTTAGTCTTCGATACTATAATATAATAAAACATTCAAATGATTTAATCTCAAAATATCTAACATTTCGACCAAATGTTGTGATTCGACATCAAATTAATGAAGTTATTAATCATTTCCACAAAAATGATAAACAATTTCAAAAAATTAAATTTCCATTCAAATTATCAATATTTTCAGTGATAATTTTATCATGCTCAAATTATTTTATTCTAAATGTTCTAGCAAAACTTTATAATATTGATGAAATTTACTCAATATATTCATCAATACTACAATCATTTCCATTAATATTTTATTATATCTTCAGTCGATTTATAATTTATATTAAAAGTAATTATAAGCATATACTTAACCAAATTATTAGAAAATGGAAGGACTCAAACACTGATCAACCATTTATTAATTATTTTTAATAAAAATGTAATATTAATATCAAGGATTAAATGTCTTCTCTTAATAGAATTAAAAGTTTAAAAAGTTTGGAATTATTTCTATACTATTAAACATAATTTTATGACGAGAAGACAATTGAAGATAAATTGTCGACACTTTTAAAATGTGAAGCCTTCGAGAGTTGACTCATTTGGAGCTCGATTTTAATGTTTACAAATTCGTGGAATAATTATTGATGAGAAAAATCTCTTTAAATACTTTGAATATTATTTATCAAAACTTAAATCTATAGAAATCAAAGGAATAGATTTCAATTGAAATGAAAATACAGCACATTATCTAAGCCGACTTTTCTCAATTTTCAAATAATAATTTTACAAATAACTAAAGATTCGGTAAAACAAGAAATTGAGATAAAACTTAAAGAGAAGTGCAAACGAATTACAACTATTGATATCAATCCTTTTTTTCTATTTCCAATAAGAATCAAGGTTAATTAATATCTTCTAAGGAAATTAATGAAAAGCCGACTAACATTTAAAAATTTTGAAAAATATATTTTTAATTAAAATATCAAATAATGATTTTGAAATAAAAGTTTAAGCCGTCACTAAAGACATTATTTATGTTAATAGTATTTACACAATAAAAAAAGTCATATGATTTGGGTTTAACTTAACTCCATTTTAGCCCCGATTTGTCCTTTAATTGAAATCAATAAACGGATAATTATAGAGTTGTTGTGTTCACTACTTAATTTAATAAATAATAAAATCACTGAAAGTAAGTAAAAATATTTTAATTATGATTTCATTCGTATATTTGACTTAAAGTTAGTTTTAACTCAAATGTCTGAACTCTAATTATATATTTATTCATTGATTTCAGTCTTAATGTTATATTATTTTAATCATTAACTGTTAGAAAATGAATGAAATTAATTAATATTTTGATTAATTGAATAGAATGGTTCGTTAGTAGCAGCTCGGGTATTGGAAAAAGGTTTTTACATGTATATATTTTTATGATATACATAAATAAAAAATGTTGGCAAGTTTCATTTTTCACCATGTTAAATTTTTGACCACGCACAAAATTTTTTTGATGTAATTTATTAATGTTATATGTGAATTCGATGTATAAATTTACACTGATCTCTAATATCTAATCAGTTTTTGAAAATCTTTTTTAATTTTAAAGTTATTAATAAAAATTTATTTTAAGGTTTTAAAAAAGTGGCGGCAGCTTAGTATAGGACCTGCCCCCTTTAGGGGCGTTTCATATATCATTAGTAAGCTTGATAAGAGGAGTTTATATATTCAATATGAATTGTCGGAAATCAACGGATCAAAAGTTACGAGATACTCCTTTTATACATTGAAATAGATAATGAAAAGGGGATAACTAAATTTTAGGTTAGTTTAAGTTAAGGATATTTTAGGTTTGTTTAAATTAGGTTTGGTATGTTTATATTAGGTTTTTTTAGATTAAGTTAGGTAAGGTTAGGTTAGGTTGAGTTAAGCCTTTTTCTTTATATATTTTGATATATAAAGGGCGTATCTTCTAACTTTTGATACGTTGATTTCCGGCAATTCATATTGAACATAAAAACTTAGCGTGAAATTATATATCGAATTCATATATAACATTAATAAATTACGTCAAAAAAATTTTGGGCGTGGTCAAAAAAGTTAACATGGTGAA
>JAQFZM010003712.1:0-10632 GCA_034695785.1 Galumna obvia
TGTGACTACTACTGAAAGTGCAATTATCGTCGGGTCATCGGTAGACTTATGTGAACACAAAACAAATACTTCGAGTAGTACTCCAATCGATATCCAATCATAGATTCAGTGACTATCCCTCTCAAGGAGGGGTCGTTGTCGGCCCTCTATGGAATCGATTACTGACTTCAGAGTCGAGAAACAGTTATCTTTGCAATCATTGCATTAAAATATTCGATTCACTGAAGAGTTTAGTTTCCAATGAAGTTCTAACCCAAAACATCATCTGAATGTGACGGTCCTCTAAAGTCAAACCCTAGTGAAAGGGGGGCTACCATTATATCAATTCAAAGTGTCTCTCTTTGGAGAACACTATAACTCCATAGCAAGTAGTGGCTCACTATGGCTTCACAAGTGTTGGCGGACACTCGTGATATGCTGAAGAAGTGAAGAATGCGTTGGTAGCAATGATGAGCAGCGGCTGTGGCGGCAGCCGCTGTATTTCGCAATTAACTGTCCGTCAGTGGCGGCTAACGGACAGTCACTTCTACTTCTCGGCTCGAGATGTTATTGACTCGTCTCTACCCTAAAAGAGAATAACTAAAAGATTAGATATGACTCAACAAATTATGAGTCTTAGTCTGAATGATATTCAATGGATGTGATGTCCGACCCTTTAAAACCTGAAAAGAGAATCAAAAAAAGGTTAGATTTTAATCCATTAGTTCTTTGAGAGACAGTGTTTTGATCGCCAATTAGTCCTTCATTTGTATCTAATCTGAATAACAATGTGTTTAATATCACTGAAATGTCCACTGATTTGGTCCTGAAAATGATAATTTGTTCCCAAAATTCCAAACGAATCCATAGGTTTTAACAAATTTTAATAAATGTTTAAAATTTTCAAAAACAATAGAAATATTAAATTCAATTATTGAAAAAAATTTAAGAACTATTCCTTTAATTGTTATAACATTTATTAATAATAATTTTAATAAAACTTATAAATTAAAAACAGAATTTTTTTAATCTATAATTTGGTTTCTATTTGTTAACTAAGATTTCTGTTTGACATTTGATATGAAAACTCAAAAAACAATTGAATTCAATAAGAAATTATTGATAAAACGAATAAATTTTACTTAAATAGTGATTCACATCAAAGTTACTCATAATTGAAATAAACTATTATTAAATCCAAACCTATTCTCTTACTTAACATGTTTTGTGAGAAGTCTTGTTTTGACTCTTATATAAGTGGTCTTCAAATTATATTTAAACGATTTAAGTCTAAACATATGAAACTATATTTTCGGAAGCTAAATATGTCCTAGTTCATATTAATAGCTTCCATTATATAATTATTAGATCTAATGATATGAAATTTCATAAAAGAATATTTAAAAAACCTAGTTCATAATAAATTATATATATTAGTCTTATTTATTATATGTCGGAAGAAATTCAAATAAATTTTATTTTATATTTTCATTTAGAACTTTAGAAAATAGTGAATTCTTATATATCTACTAAATCAACTAGTATATTTGAGAAATTGAAATGATTAAAGAATTAGTCCGACTCTTAATAATTTAAATTATTTTAAGATTGATATTATTGATGACTCAAATTAATAGATAACTATATTTCACCTTGTTCACCATGATTTTTCTTATTTCCGAAAAACAACACAAATATTATGTTTGATAAGAACGAAACAAAGGTTGGGAAAGACTAATCTGGGATATTCTATGACATTATTTATTAAGTTTGATATTTCTGTATTCGTATGACTTAGTGTTGAATATTTTCTATTCTTATGAAGTATTGAATGAATGAATGAACGATAGTTTGCATAAATGTATTTCTGGTCTATAGGTTTAATAATTGAATTTTCCATAAATTGTCTGATATATTGTCAGACATTAAATCGATTTGAATTTGGATTCGTATAATAGATTTTGAGTCAAATTATAGGTCAACCAAATTATATACTCTCTATTCGTTCACTTGTAATAAGACTAATGCTTTCAAATCAATTTATATGAAAAATTGTGCAAAAAATGAAAATTAATTCTAATATTCTGCGCTTTTCTCGAATTGATTGAAAGCAATTCTCTATTATTATTAATATAATGGCTTAACAAACATTTATTATAATGAAAGACTGTTCCCAACAAAGTTAAGGCATTTATTTTCAAAGTGTAGTTTAATCGACTCGAAAATCATTTATATATAATAATTGATTTTATTTTTCATTTCGTTTTCAAAGAATAAATTATGAAATGAAAAAAGAAACTTTGAAAGAGTCATTTTCTCCTTTTCTTGTGTTAAAGAAAACATAAATTAAGTTTCTATGATTTGGTCACGAAATTGAGCACAAGTCTAGTGATCCCATGTTTTTCAACAATAATATGAGCCGTAATTCGATTATTTCAGACAAAACTTATTTTATTATTATTATTGAAATGAATTGTCACGAGTTTATTGAGTCATTAAATTATTAGTTAGCACTGAATCCATGGCCACCGATAAATAAGTATAGGAATACCTGTTTGTTGTCACGGATGGCACTTAACCATAGAAGCTGTGAATCCGGTCATCACTTAATTGATGGCTCAGTTGTATTGCTATACAAAAGAAGTATCAGTTTGTTGAATGAGCCGACACATGTGCCACTTGTTTACCGGTTGTTTAGCGCAAAACCCATCTCTTGAGTATTGTGGCCGCTCTTTCATTAAGTTTGGCGACTGAATCACAAGAATGGACACGAATGAAGACGAAGCGCACAACTGGGAGTCAACACAAATCTATTGAATATCAATTGAAAGAAATAATGGAATTCTCGACACAAAAGAAGTTATATTCAAAAGTTATTTCCTTTGAATTTTGGCCACAATTTTAATCTAATCATTGAATTGCAGTAAACAAAGTCTGAAAAAATATAATTCATATTAAAATTAATATAATATTTAGTCAGTTGTGTTGAGTTCTCTTCTGTTTGTATTGAGTTGTATTGAGTTGTATTGAGTTCCGCTAAATTCAAATCAAATTATATGTTTTGGACGACATTTGAAGCGAGAGATGAACTCAAATAAGAACTGTTTTTTCATAACTAATTAATACTAGAAAATGATCGGTATTTCGACTTTTACTTTAAATTATAACCTATTGTCAGAAATTAGAGGCGAAAAGAAATTTCAAAAAGAAAAATAGAGAAAAAAATGAAAATAAAAACATAACTCAGATATAACTCAGGCATAACTTTATAGACTCCCGAATAAAGCATTTCATTGAAACTCTAATTTAGGAAATTTTGTTTTGTTATCCAATGGATTGTTGAGTGAATTTGTGGGAAAAAAGTCTAAATTAATTTTTCCTAACACTATATACCGACAGAAAGTAACCATTAAAGCGAAATATTTCATCAAAAATAGTCACTAATTATCAGAAAAGAGGCACATATTAGCCTTAGCCGGGCTTTCATAACTTGGTTGAGTTTCGCCCACCTTTTTTTTATTGGCAATTCTACTAATATTATAGCTTTAATTGCTTTTATAGGACAGAATAATGCAAAGGACAGAAGTGGCAGAAGTGGCAGAATATTACAATTGTGGTCATATGTGAGGTGACATCCAATTACTTGACAACCAATAGAAATATCGTTCGCTTAAAAATTATTATTACTTTGAGATCATTGCGCTATTGTCTGGCTTTCACTGTATTTTAGTTGAGCCATATATTCGTGTAATCATTATTTTGGGCATAAAATGATTGGTTTTGCGATTCTTTGTTCGCTTCAAATGTGAGAAATAAAATTGAAAACAATTATTGTTGGAAAGCAATGAAACAAATCAATTAAATTTGAAAATAAGAGACCAAAAAGTTCTTCAACTCTTGACTTCATTTTCAATTCTTTGAGGGCTTAAGAAATAAGAAAAAAGTGAAAACGATTTAACAGAAAGTTATGTGAAAGTGAGGATCAGATCATTGAAGACATGTTTTTTGGCTGACATTGACTCTCATTCAGTATATAAACGATTGCCGTATAAATGAATTGAAAGCAAAATAATAATAAAATGATTCCTAAGTTAGCAAAAGTACACGTTTTAGTGTTTGGAGAAAATAAAGTACTTTAGATATATTTACTGTCGACCACACACTCTGTTGAAAGGGCCGACTATTCCCAACTAAATTACAAAGCACTGACTCTAATCTATTGCAATTCCTTCAATCAATTTGCCTAAAATCTATGTAATATTCATCAGTCAAACAGCTTTGTGTGCGTCTCAATGTGTACTGAGTGGCGATACCTCTCGTTATTCCAGTGTCGATGACTGACATATTCTCAAAATAAAGTAATTCGAGTCAATTAAATTGCTCTCAAAACTACTACTTATTTATTATAGTTGTGCTCCAAATCTAGACTTTCATCTTCTCCTTATTCTAACCTCAAGTATTACATAGAAACTCGAAAATTGATTATTTCATGGATATTCTGTTCTCTGGGGAACAGAAGGACTCATTTCAATTGTCATATGCATTGAATTATAGAAATAAAATCAACATTTTTTTAGTCAATGTATACGTAAACCACAAAATAAGATGATATGGAAGACGAACACAAACTAAATTAAAATGTATGTCATGTGTCACCACTAATATATAATTTGAGTGATGACTACCTATTGAATGGATGACACAATCCTATGAAAAAACAGTGAGAATCTCAGAATCTTAAGAAAAGTCCAAAAAAATGTTATCTAATTATTTGAATGTTTCTCAAGAAATAGTCATTTGTGAAGCGTTAGATCATATCATTAATAATTGAGTTTTGAAATTATTAGAAATAAATGAGTTTTCGCTAATTTAGGGTTTTCTGACTTCACATCTAAATAACAAATAATTAATTCAAAGAAAGAGTTGTTGTCTTTTGGTTTTGATTTTATGCTTTTCTTGAGGTTAAATTAATGTCATTGAGTTGTGGGTGAAGTTATTCCAAGTTTTTGTAAACAACGAAATATTTGTCAGTTCAGAGGCAGAAAACATAAGATTGTATTCGAGTTAAATTAAGTCAGTGCTGGTTATGAAAAGGTCTTCTATGCGTCAGACAATATCTTTTTCGTCAGAGCGTAAAGAAAGTCAACTCAGCTGTCGGTCCAACGGATAGAAATGATAAGACTGTTAGACGACACTCAATAACACAAAAGTAGAACTTATTTAATGAAAGAATCTTTTAGTCTCTATTCCTGTTTAACTTTTCTTAGTTTTGCTCATAGGATCAGTTGCCAAACACATCACTACACATGACAAGAGCTCCACTCCGCCATCACTTCATTACTACAATGAATTCCTCTTCTTGTGATTCACATTAAGATTTGTCTTTGAATTATCCAAAAATAATCATTAATTGTTGAGAAGATTACAAACAATCGATTCTCATATTTAGAGTCAATTTCCTTAATTTACACTCAGATATCGTTAAACTAATTGAATGCAAACATATCTTAAAGTATTTCATTTCAATCATTAGAATATCGTTTGAATGCAATGAATATAATTATCTGAAAAAAGAGGAAAAAAAGGATTTAATCATAAAAACAAGAATTTATTAATAAATGAATTTATAAGCCTTTTATGATTTTTGTCTTTTATTTCAAAAATAATTTATCAAAAATAATATCAGATTTTTTTGATTCGAAATAAATTAAAAACTTTTTGAATAAAATGATTCGAAATAAGAATTTTGTCATTAATTCAATTCAGAAGCAATTATTGAATCGGAATTCACATCAAAGATATGATTATTTCCAAGAAGTTGTAAATCAATTTTGATAAATGAAGTGATAATTCCAAAGAAAATAAGCAAAAATTGAGCCAAAATTAGCTCATCTTAATTGAGTGATCGGCCAATAGTTTCACAAATTATCTCTTAAACAGATAAATGAGTGTCACAGTTGCCTACCATCAGACATGTGCTCATGTGTTCATCCATCAGACAAACTTAAATCAAACAAAATTATTATACTCCCGACTGTGTCGGCAAAAGACATATCAAACTATTTTATGATCCATTTATAGATTGATTGCATTTTCTTACATTTAAACCAAAATTTCTTTAAATTATAAGATCGCACCTCATTTGGGGTAATCCTCACAAAACATGACCATCTCTTCCCTAAATAGAGCTATATTTCACAAAATCTCTAGTATTATATTTTGCAATACTTTGTTTAAAAGCCATTACAACTAAAGTTATGTTTTTCCCAAAATAATAGTTTATTAGTGATGTTTATAAGAGGTTTCAAACCTTTCATTTATATTTTATTGGATATAAATTTCAAGAGTTTTTACAATAAAATAAATTATTATTTTTAAATTATTTGATAACTTAATCATTAATGATATCCAAAAAACTAATATCAAAATGATTTCACCCAATCAATCGAAAAGTGAAAAAAGTTTGCAATAAATTTGAAGTTTTCCGATGAGAACAGAATTACTAAATTCTCTTTAGTTTGATTTACTGGAAGGAGGGGTAGAGATGGGTTGCAAAAACTGAGAGTCGGTCATGTATACCATTCTTGGAGTGACCCCAAAACTATTTTAGTTAATACTTTCATATAAATTCCGAACTAATATCAGATCTCAAACATAAAACCTCTAAGTTTTACAAAGAATTGTAATTTAATGTATATTAAGTCAAAAATTTCATACAATATTAATAGAATTAGATGCTCAAATTGGACCAGACCCGACACAATATACCTTAGGCAAACTTTTTGTACTTTGACCCAACATTTGTCTCTTAAAAAGTAATAACGTATAGCACCTAAAATGATATGTTATGAAAATCTTAAATAATAGAAAATCTGAAGAGTATTTTATCTATTTATTTATTTTACTCTTTTTATGAAATTTTATTCATAAGATGTTTGTTTAGTATTTAATGAAACTAGATCATTTTGAAAATTATTAAATAAATGAACCTTCAATTTAATTCAATGATTATTACTTAAAAGAAAAAAAATTATTTTTAAATATAAAATATTATCGAAAAATTATTTAAAATGTTTTCTATAACCAAAAATATGAATCCTTTATATCTAAAAATTATATTATTTAAAATTACTGAAAAGGATCATTTTGAGCTGCCCCTGGGTCTCTTAAAAAGTTGGACTCGATCTATGATTTTTATCCATTTTGGTCTCTAAGTCAATGCTTTTTCTACTATCACTTCAATGATTAGGACATGAAAATGATGTGAACCCGATATAAGAGAAACAAATTAATTGCTATAAAAAAAGCGGAAAATTAGTTATAATTAATAGAAATATTATTATTTAATTATAGCAAAAAGATTAGACGTCAGGTTTACGATACCCTAGGTTATAAAGAAAACTTAATATTTATGTGGGAAACTTTATTATTATTACATAAAAGGAAGAGTTTTAGTTAGAATTTCATTTCGTAATATATTCTTAAAATTAGTTTTAGTAATAAAATGTAATTGATAATAATAATCGATTAAATATCCTTGATCGTGGCTGTGTTCTGGCTAATAGTAGTCTCTGTATTTCATTACATATTTAATAAAAATTCTTTCTTTCAATTACTTGACGCCAACGCTCAACAAATTTAGTTATAGTTTTAGTGTCTTTAAATTTATTATAAATTATTATTATATCGAAAACTATTGAAAGGAAAATGATTTGAGGATAAAATGACTTCATCTCATTATCAAAATAATTGAAAAGCAGTTGAAATCTGTGAAAATCTAACAATTATTTGTTGATTTAAGTGAATATTTTTGATTTATTCCACAAATTTATTAAATTTTAAAATATATTAAAGTTTTGTTTTTCAATTGTTGTTAATTTTGAGGTCAAATTAATGGTAAATAAAATATTAGAATAACAAACATAAAAGAAAATTTTTTTTTTTTTTTTACTTGACTTGTGTTTACAATTGTATTTTATTGGTAACTTTGGGCGATTCTGTGCCCAAATATTAACCCTAACACCTAAGCTGATAGTTGAGGGCCACTGATTAAGTAATTAAATAAAATATTTTACTTATATATAGTCCCCTTTCGGCCAAAATCAGCGAAACATCAAATTGTGTTTAAGGAAATTCTTTGAATTTAAATAAAATAATAATTAATTTTTTAGAAAAGTATAAAAACGAATATTTTATTAACAAAAGTTTCATAAATTAATAAATTGGGACTCATTGTAACCCATTGTAATTACCCCTTCCTATGAGAAAATTAATTTTTTTTCAGCGGATATTTAAAGTGAAACAAAACATTAGTTAAGTTATAAGAGATATATATTTTAGTTAATAACAGATCTATAGAGACATTGAAAAATGACAAAAAATGAGAATAAATTGGCTCTAATTTATTAAGACATCACTCCGTGTTAAGTGAAAAACATAATTGCCGTATATATTGTAATATATTGCATGTACCATGTTTAATTATAAGAATCATTTCAGCATAACTTTTTTCTAATCTTTTTATGTAAATTAATTGCCGAACAGACAAACGTCGGGGGAATGACATTCTCAAGGATTCAGTTGATGAACGACTTGATAATTGAAGAACTAATCCAACCAATCATTGAAACGGTTTTGTTCTCAAACTAAACACTTTTGAACGGTTTGACTCAATTCTCTAATATCTGATATTTAAGAAAAGCTCTTATTCTGTGTTCATTGACATGACTTATGATTAGTTATTGATTTTTGCAATTCGTTTGTCGACAAACCAAATGTAAATCCCTTTTAACGGATGTTTATTCGTTTGCTTCGGAGTCATCCTTTCCTTTCCTTTCAATGATCTTTTGAACTGAACTTTTGAAAGTGACCTAACTTATTTTTATATATAAATTTCACGTTAATTATTGAATCATTTGAAAGACCCAATTAAGTCAATTAAGTTATAGTATTTGATTAAAATATTTTATTTTTATATGTCGTCTATTAATTTAAATCGAAATCTAATTAAAAAAAGTATTAAATAATTTCTCAATCATTTTGAAGACTTAATCAATGAATATCTAAATATAATTATAAAAGATTACCTAGGGCACTTTCAAGGCACTTCGTTCAAAATAGCTCCTTTGCCTTCAAAATATGTGGTTTTTGTAATTGAAAATGTGCTGCCTCTCAGTCGGAGATTTATATTTTTTTCAAAATCCAGATTCTGTCACATAATTAATAATATTAAATGAGATTTAATTCTGAGCCGAATAGCCATCAATTTTAAAAAAATGAGATTTTATTGAAAATTAAAATCAATGTATAAATTAATCAAAATTAAAGTCAAATCGGATTTAAATAATAGAATTTGTGGTGAATTTGGACTCAGATTTTGAGTCTAAAGAATTCACTCATGTCTTAAACAATGAATCTATAGATCTAAAGATAGTGTTTTAAAAATGGTTTAATTGGTAAAACCTCCAAAACAATGATGTAATCGAAAGGAAAGCGTATGTCATACTTTTATGTCAGTGTTTGAGAGAATGAAAACTATTTTAAAGAAGAGACAATTTTTGTAAGTAAAGCGCAAACACTGCATATCTTCTATAAGTAGACTTTTTTCATCAGATAGTGTTGTTGTGCATCCATTCGTTAGCAATGATGAAGTACTTCCAAATTGCACTCGAGATTGATTACCGCTAAACATATCAGAAACACCAAAACTTGAGCCGACATTATATGCGTTCATTCCTCTCATAAGCGGATCCCTTCCTATGAAACAAATAATTATCCGTTTTTTCCGTATTCTAAATGTGTTTTATTCGCAATAATTTAATTAATTACAACTGATTTGCATTCAAATCGGGTTTCAATTATAGAAATTCAAAAGTTAGTCATTATTTTAATATTGAGTTATGTTTTCATCCGTGAAATCATTGGAAGCGAATACTTATTCTAATCTATAGTTTGTCTATAAAACAAAATTACATTTCGATTAATTTTTTTCTATTTTTATTCTTTTTATGACAAAAACATTGAGAAAAAGCACTTTTGGTTGAAAATAATTAATGATATTCTGGTAATAAAAGCCAATGACATCATATGTTCGCCATTCAGTATAAGTGGGTTTTGAATATCAGTAATTAAGTAATAGAGCGGCGACGCTAACGAAGACTTGCAGTGATTATACAGATAAGGGATAAGGATAGGGATAGGGATAGGGATAGGGATAGGGATAGATCTCATTAAAATTCCGATCTAATGTTTTCATATTGTGGTGTACTATAACATCATTGATAAAAATATATACTTATGTGAACAGATCTGTCCAAAACAATATCCTCTTCTCTCAAGATTTCCAGACTTAGACTCAAATGGAAAACGGCTATCATTAGACCTCATCTCTCTCTCTCTCTCTCCAGACTTTTGTTATAATCAATGAGAATCTTCTGTTTCTCATGTAATGTAATGTAATGTAATATCAAACTAAAAAAAATCGATAACAGATATGAATAAGGGATGAGAGAGAAAGAGACCATAAAATAACATTCTTTGGATTCTTCTAACAATGAAATTCAATTACGATAAAAGGATCTCTTCGTTGGACTCATTCTTTTTCAAATAAATTAGAATAAAAAACATTTTTTCAATTTATTGTATTTTTATTAT
>JAQFZM010003713.1:0-10629 GCA_034695785.1 Galumna obvia
TTAGTGCAGGTTAAAATATTGTATTTATGTGTAGAATTTCATTGAAAAACCTCAACTAAAATTAAAATTATTGGCCATAAAGTAATTTTGATTATAAAGGAAAATTAAAAAAATCTTTTAATGTTATATTTTTAATTGAATTTTCCTATATAGGAAATTATCTAATTCTTTGTATATTTAGATTCAGTTGAGATTATTAAATGAAACTCGGTACACAAATACAATATTTTAACCTGCACTAAACTAAACTTGTATCATTAAAATCGGCACAAAAACATCTGAATAAGATCAATTCGAATTTTCAGATTTTAGAATTTTGCAAGCTAATTTTATCCAAACAGCAAAGAATAATAAAAAACAAAAATACACCTGTCAAATTAATTTTAATTATGTTTTATTCATTATAAAAAATCTTCATCTATCTCTCTTAAATATTGAGATTTACAATACCATTGAGTTTCAGAAAAACTGTACTAGGTATTAAAATATTTTTAATATATTTATAATGGTAGGAAAATTCCTTAGTAGGAAATTAAAGGAAATATTTTTATTCTCATTAGTTGAGATTTAATTGCCGAAAAACGAACTTACACGGTTTTGCAAAACACTGTATATTATTTAAAATACAAAAATTAATGTAATTGAAATAAGATTTAAAAAAAATTTATAGAATGAAAATGAAAAAGTTAATCAAGCTTATATTAAAATTAAAACTATTTTTTCTAAACATAAGATATTATATATTAGGAATTTAGTAGAAAACCTTTACATTTAGTCATATTTCGTATCACAGAGTTTTAACTCAAATAAATAAATTGTATCGAATATTATATCGTCAATTGTTAGATAATATCGTATATTGTTTAAAATTTCAAATAATATTTCATTCAATAAGAAATAATTTTATTATTAATTTATTTGAAAATTGTTTAAAAAATTATTGAGTAAATAATGAATAGCGCTATAATTGTATTAGTGTTAAGTATTTTTGGTAAGTCATACAACACATGGCCTTTCTTAAGAAACATTGTATTCAGGTTTAGTTGAATGTTATCCAACGGAGGCCTTAATTGGAGATTACAGTCAATTCATAACTAACTATGAATTGTGTGGAAAATCATTTAAATCTATTGAAAGAAGCAATAAATGCTTTAAATATCACCCATTTATTTCTAATCCCATTCTTTCTGGGAAAGAGGTAGGTGAAGGTCAAGCTCCTTGGATGGCATACTTTGAATATTATTATGGAATTTCATTTTGGAGTAAAGGGTACGTAGTATTTTATTTTTATCTTTAAAATATACAATAATTTCATATTTAACTAAGAAATGATAAGAAACTATATTTCCTATTTAATGATATGAATTTATATTTTTTCTCATTAAATGACGTTAAACATTTATTATAAGTTGATAAATTGTGTAGATATCTAATAATAAAAATTACGATACAAAGAATTTATAAATTATAAATAAAATACAATTTTGATTACATTTTTTTGAATGTTTTACAAATATAAATTAAAATCTGTTATTTTTATTTAATTTAGATTTAAAGAATCATAGTTTTGTACTTATTTTTATAAAAATTCGTATTTTAAAACAAGTTATATATAAAGTTAACTAATATAGTTATCTCTATAATTTTATTTCCTACACATTTAATTTTAATAATATTAGGGATGATTAAAGACCTCGGTTCAATAGGGCTAAATTGGTTAGGAATTTTAATCCGCGCCAAGTGGGATCTGTTGGGGAAGAGTTATTTTGAAAATGACCCAATGTTGCCTAAAAACCCAAATGTCATTTTAAGTCATTTCAAGATGTAATTGACTACAATTAGTAATATTTTATCAAAATTCATTCTAAAAACTAAATAATTGTGGCAATCTAGGGCACTTTTATAAAATAAAATAAAAATTTAGAGTACCAAAAGTTTAAAATTTAATAGATTATTATTCAATACAGTATAATATTAAGTTATTATAATACTAAATTTTGTGTAATGAATGGACAGATTCCCGGGAAACTTGTCCATAAAAATATACATAACAGAACATAAAAGATTATCATTCATTTAATTAATAGATATAAAAAGACATTATTAAAATTATTTACAAATTGTAAATGTTATATTTTTCTAATGGGTTTGATTTGAGTCATTCAAGGCTTCAGTTTTTATATTAATTGCCTTTTGTCGATGATTTATTTAATTATTTTGTTTTATTTCCTTTTAAATAACAAATAATTTTAATTTAGAAAATAAAATAAAAAATCCATTATTTTATTATGCAATAAAAAATAATTCAATATTTGATAAGTTTTGTCCAAATTTTCAGTTATGTACTAAACACTGATTATTATTAAATAAATGCAGTGAAATATAAAACAAATATATTCAAAACGCGAAACATTAAAAATAGTATAAATATAAACATTAACATTTTAATATTTTCAACACAAAATATATCAATTTATGTTCTTAAGACAGATATCGATAACATATAACACACAACTTTTACTAAAGTAACCTTTATAATAATATCCTCGTTATATCACTTATTTTTTCATTAATTTGTTAACACTTTTTCTTAAAATTTATATCAAGAAAAAAAAATGTTTCTAATTTCCCAATAATTTTTCACTCAATTAATTTTGTAAAATGGATATTAAAGTTCTCACTTATAACTTAAAAATTGCATCAAGTTCACAAAAATCTTTAGTAAAAAAGCTTGCGTTAAATTGAATGCTGATTATATAGATGTTTTATATAAAGATGATTATTACCTAGGTGTACCGGCACATTGATTACACCAGAATGGGTATTGACAGCAGCACATTGTTTCATTAAGTAAGTTTTATTAATTGAATAAGAAATCGAAAATACTTTTTTATACTTTAAGTTATGGCGGAGAGGTGTTTGAAGTCTATTTTGGTACTCATTTTAAAGACTCTTCCAAAAAATATACGATTTCGAATAAAAATAAAATTATAATTCACCCTGGTTTTAATAAATCTCTTAAATTTACCTTTGATGTGGCTTTACTCAAATTGGACTCACCAGTAGTGATCAAGGACAATGGCAACTATTACCCAATTAATACAATTTGTTTACCTCCGGATAATATGGAGATAACTCACAATCAAATGGCTTTTGGCAGCGGTTGGGGTGAAGGAAGGGATAAAGTATTGAAAATTGCCCCACAATTAGTTTGGCAAGGAAATAGGTGGACAAAATCCTATATAATGCATCATAATGGATCCTTGCAAAGTGGAATAATATGTAAAGTAAGTATTTATTATTAATTTATTATTTACCGCCTTTTTTACTAAAAGTGTAAATTAGTAAATTTCGTTTTCATAAATCTTAAGAACAAATCTGATAGACCATTGAATTAAAAGGGGCAGAAATGTTGATCTATCTTTATTATCTAACTTCTTCAATATTATCGAAAGTTACATGAAAGATGCTTTTCAAGCGTTAATCAATTTTGTTAAAAATGGTGGATTAATTCCAAAGAAATGTTACGGTTTACCATAAAGAAAAAAAACTCATTCTTTTCATTATCTTTACAAATAAAAATAATCAATTTTTAAATAATTAGTTTTCAAATATAAAAATTAGTTTAATATTGAACAAAATAAAGCACTAGCAATATTATGTTGACAAATGCTGGTAAATGTAGTGATTATAAGTTTTGCTTCAAACTTTGTTTTTAATTAAAATTACCAGGGAGATTCTGGTGGTCCTATTTGGCAGTATGTCTTTGGGAGAGCAGTTGTAATTGGAATAAATTCTCATGGCGATATTTATCCCAACGGGACATGTTCATACAATGGTAAATCAAGATCCGTATTTGTGCCAAAAATTGTGCATTGGATAATTAAAACAATTCGGGAAAACTAATATTAGATATAAAATTTCTTTCGATTAATCATTTAGTTCTACACTCGAGTGAATAACCAACTTTAATTGTTTTTTGAAAAATATTATAAAAATGAGTAATTTAGACAATATTCTAAATTAAATATCGTTTAAACAACATTTTTATATCACAATTGACAATATTTGATAGCGATTTTTATCCCTAACTCATATACTATTGAAACATTTAAAGTAATATTGCTTTTTGTGTGAAATAGCATTTGTAAAATAAAATGGCAATTATATTACTTAATAAGCTTTATTTAGTTCATAATTCAATAATTGGATAATTTTGAATAATATAATAATCCTAAATACTTCCTTGATTTTTAAAATACACCCTGGAGTAAATTCCTTGGTAATATCTTCAAATATGGGTTATTTCAAAATATTTCTTTACACGAAAGTTAGATGACTAACTATAAGGTAAAGACAAGGGTAAAATGAAAAATATAATCATTTAGAAAGAATCACTTTTTCCATCTCTGATTATATAATAGTTTAGTAGAAGCTCCAAGTTTTGAAAACTCTTACTGTGGAAAGATCGTTGGTATGAATATACATGAATATTGATGGCTTTTTCTATTAAACCCACAAATGCTAAAATTTTATTTCTTTACAGTGAATGCTATGAGTTAGAAACATGAGTGTTCAAAAGTATAGGAAGATAAATATTTTAAGCTTATGAAAGGAAGGTACAAAAATTAACAATAAATAAAGTCAGAATTATTTCTAATCTATTAAACCTTAATGAAAGCGTTCATAAAAATTTTCTATAAAACTTTAAATTATAAGACATATTTTATTGACAAAATGTGCACTTTTCCTTTATAAGCTTTAAATATTTATCTTCCTATACTTTTGAGCATTCCTGGTTAGAATTTAAAAAATTATAAAGAAGATTAAAACATATATTTTTAAAAAGGATGGTTCATCTTTAACCTATGAAACATATTTTTGAGTCATACATAGATATATGGTGATATATTAATCAAAGTTCTTTTGAATTTCAAAAGGCTACTAATAAATTTCTAATTTAATCATTTGATTTCTAAACATCATTATTATCCTGGACATTTTGAAAAGCTTACATTACAATCTTCATTATATTTTTAAGGGTCGTGACTATGAGCAATAAATAAATTTCTTTTGCAATTGTACATTCACACCTGGGAGTTTAAATATAAAAACTTTCCTATAAGTTGAATTATGTCCATTCCTCATTAAAAATATGGAAACTGAAAAATTAATATCAATTTAGTATTTAAAATTGCAAACAAATGAATTTATTTTTAATTAAAAATAAATTTTATATTTTTACATTATTTATGGATATAAATAATTTATTACATAATATTGAATACTTATTCTTGTCTTAGATTGTTTCAATTCGTCGTAGATATTTGCCTGAAAGGCAATTAACCAAAAAAATAATTGGCTGAAAGACATTTAACCGAAAAACAATTGAGTGAAAGGCAAATGACCAAAATTTAAAATAAGGTGTAGCAAAAGATAGTAAAACTTATAAAATTTCCAGTTTTTAAACATAAAAGAGACATTTATATTTTAGTTTAAATTATTTAAGTTTATATACAATAAAACACAAAATAGGGATAAATAATTTTATAAAAGGGAAAACAAATTAAACTAGGTTATAGTGGGAATTTTTGAATCAAATTTATAACACTGTTTCATTAGATAATCTAGTTTGGAAAATATACAAAAGTTTGAAAATAACCATGGAATTTTTAAAAATTTACTTATTTTTGAAAATTATTCCAAAAATCAGCAAAAATTTCACAAATCACCTTGTCAATCTTAAGCCGTTTGAGATTTTTTGAAAATTTCAAAATAATTTTGTGCAGAATTAAAAATAGAAAAAAGCAATTTCTAGGATTTTAATTTGGACTACAGGTTTTAGCGTGAGATTTAAAAAAGATCATTTTTAGTCCCTTCGTAAAAAACAAATTAAAAAAAAGGTTTTCAAGATAAATAAATTCTGTTTTATAAATATTAAACTAAATATAATTGTTTAAATTTTCATATTAGGATTTTGTAAAATATTTTTTAAAAGTAAAATAATTCGCTTGGAAATATTAAATAAATATTTCAATTTTGAAATAGCCTTAATTAAAATAATTTTGATTATTTTCAAATTAATTTAATAGAGGATATTCTATATTTTAAATTGACACCAAGATCATTAAAATCGGTAAAGAAATAGAAATTTTATGTTAAATTTTCCTTCCAGTATATGGATTTATTCCCCCTATATTGTGGTTGACTGTATGGTTGGAACGAGAATCTTTGTGGAATATTTATATACCTAAGATAGTCAATGTATTTTGACTATTTTGATTTTATTTAAAGTTAATATTTTTATATACTTGAAAACAAGAATTATTAGTCTACAAATCATTTTATTTAGTTTTAAAATTACATTAATTTTTTTTGAAAAAACGATGAAAAGTAAGTGGAATTTTTCTAAAAATTTTTTACTTTTTCATTGAATTAATATTAAATTTAAATGAGACTTATGAATAAATAAATATTCTTTATTTATATAATTATACTTAGTCTGGATAGAATAACTTTTTCTCTGCCTAAAATATTTTAATAAATTTTAATCAAAAAAGAATAGTATATGAAAAAGAACCAAATATTCATGAATATTGAATTTCTTTAACTATGAATTATAAAAAGTTGTTAAGGCCAATTAAGAAATTAACCGAATTATAATGATAAGTTAAATAAGTAATTTCTACAAGATAATCTTTAGCTTAATAGGTTTTGAATTTAGGAAAGTTAGTAAAAATTTATTCTAAATTTTAAAAAAATTCCATATAGTGTTAAATTAAATCATATTTCCACTTATATTTAATTCTCTATACAGTGCAAGTATATAATCTGCAGGGATGGCAAATAGGTTGGTATTCCGGAATACTTCCCCCCATGTAGGCAAAAATCGGCAAAATACCCCCTTAGACGAGTGTTAAAGGGCCCCCACCTAGAGAATGAGTGAAAAAAAGAGAAAATAATTCTTATAATTAGGCAAAATAAAAAAAATTAACAAACAAATCAAAGGATAAATGATATTTTGAAGAAAGTTAAAGGAAACATCAATAAATGCATAAAATCGTCAAAAATCATGTTTATACGCTCAAATTTTGGTCTTCGAAAACTTTGAAAATTTTACAAAATTGCCTTTTTTGCCAAAAATCTTAGTTTTTTTGCATTAATTTTAATAAAATTAGGAAAATATGACAACAAATATAACAAAATATAGTCAATTAAGTCAGAAATAGCTTTAAAATTGATGTTTTACGTGTTATTTAGCAATTTTGGGTCATTTTCAAAATACCCCACTTTATACCCACTTAGCTCGGACCAAAATACACTACCCTTATACCCCCTTTCGGAACTCGGTCTTTTGCCATCTCTGGTTAACAAATAAATTAAAAACTATTCTGTAAAAGAAAATTTCAATAAAATTATAAAACAAGTTTGAAACTGAGGGCCATGAAATAATAATGAACACAAAAATGAACTAGGACATTTTTATTAGACAAACTGTGCACAGTTACATAACAGATTAGACAGAATATGAACAGAACATAAAGAGAGTTAAAACTAGAAGAGTTAATGCATAGAAACATGTACAATATTTATGCAATTAATTACAGGATATGAAGTTTCAATTCAAAAGTTATTCATTAAAAGAATGTGCTTGCTAACTATAAACAGGATGCCTACAACTTTCCCTTCTCTCCAACAAAAAAAATTAATAGATGTAGGCATCTTAATTATTATAATATAAATTCCAAATATAACACAAATATAATAAAATTATTGATTAAAATAAAGTTAAAATTTATATAATGAAAAGTAAAAATATATTAGTTTATGAAAATTTAGCCCTGGTAATTTGTATTTTCTTTTAAATAACAATATCTCTTTTCTCATTCAAGTTCTTAAAAACTTTCTGAATAGGAAATTAATATAGTTGATCCTCTGATATTGTAAAATAACTGATATCAAGATATTCAACTTGGTTAATAGATAATAATTATAAAAAAAATTTGTGCCAACGGCCACTCCTTCACCCGAATATCGGGTCTCAAAATTTACTATAGATTGAAATTTTGATGAATGAAATATGAATGAATTATAGTAAACTTAAAATCATGATTAATATGATCAAGTTTGTAAGCTATGAATGAGTAACAAGGTGAATTTGTATATGAACTATTTATTATGTGTATGAAAATCAATGAAAAATTGTTTCAAACAAAGGTTTTGCTCACAAATAGAACAAATAATAAAAAAATCATTTTTACAATTATTTTCATTACATATATAAGTTTTTGATGAAAATAAAATCTCTATAATATTTTTAAATTCAGAAGAATAGCCTAAAAACCCCTTGCTAAAACAATGTTTAATCAAATCATTAAATTTGTCTGAAGATACCTGCTCCCAAATTAGAGAAAACAACTTAATTAGATTATATCTATCATGTAAATTTATATCCCTTTCTTCGAAAAACACGATTTGTAAAATTATTAATAAAATATTTTAAAATATGATTAAACATCACATCAAGAGGTTGTAGAAAACGTGTAGTTTTAGCTGGAATTTTTAACTGGGTAACTTCAATCTGTTTATTATCAATAGAATTAATAAATTCCTTGTTCCAATGACCAGGATAATTGTCTAAACACAATAAAAACTTTGGAATTTTATTATTTTGAACTAAATTTTCATAATTTCTTTCACCAAACAATTGTTTCACCCACTCATTGCAAAGAATATTGGTCATTTTGCTACTACACATTACTATAATATTTTTATACTTTTTCTCTAAATCTCTAACTTTTTTTTCAACAAATTTTCCAAAAACACCATTTGTTTCTTGAAATACAATTAATAATTTTCCAAAAGTTTTACCAGACATTGTAATCGAGGGCATTATTGTGTAAGAATGTGTAATAGAACTTTCACTTTGAATTTTCACCAAAATATCAACTTCCCCTTGGATTGCCAAGGTCCTTTTTGGAGTTATTTCTTTGGTAAATGGTGTTTGATCAGAATTAATTATAAAATTTGGATCAAAATTATCTTTGTAATTTTTTAAAAAATTTTGTCGAAATTCGAAAATTGATTTTTCGATGTTTTTTTCATTTTTTATATAATTAGATGAAACAAACTTGGTTATTTTACGCGAAGTAATGCCATATTTCTTTTTAAAATCATTTAGAAAAATGACAGATGATTTAAAATTTTGAATTTTCAGTTCTTTTGCCAATTTATATGACCATGTTCTTAAAATTTTGTAACTTATTTTAATAAATTTTTCTCGTTTTTGTTTAAATAAATCAAAAAGTTTTTCTTTGACGAATTCAGTTTTTAAATGATCAAAACCAATATAATTATTTTTTACAAATAACTTAATCCTTTTAAATAAAATTTCATTTTTACACTTGCGAAAATTCTTTTTTACTGTTGCATAAGAATGCTTTGGATGTTTTTCAACGTAATTTGCAATTTTGATAATATCTTTATAGTGATTATTTGATCGATTAATAAAATTATCTTCTTCATTGTTTTCATCACTATTTTTATCCTTATTTTCATTAATATCTTCATTATTATATTCATTATTTTCTTCATTATTAATTTCATCACTCATTTCAACACTCATTTCATTATTAATATCATTAAAATTAACAATTTTTTGATCTAAAATTTTATTTTCAATAAATTTTATAGACATTACAGCAATAGAAGAGTAAATGTCATTATTTATTATATTCTTTTCTTCTAATATATTATTCATACAATTAATAACACTTTTAATTGCAGAAAACATTTTAAAATTTTTTTAAATATTTGAAATGTAAACAAATTTGGAAAATTTATATCTAGATAAGAGTTACGTTGAGGTTTAAAGCCCCCTTGTTTATTTTGATAACTTTATTCAATAAAACCTTAACATTATTTATGGGTCAGAGTGATGATCAAATAATGAGAGAAAATTCACCTTGTTACTCATTCATAGCTTGCAAACTTGATCATATTAATCATGATTTTATGTTTACTATAATTCATTCATATTTCATTCATCAAAATTTCAATCTATAGTAATTTTCGAGACTCGATATTCGGGTGAAGGAGTGGCCGTTGGCACAAATTTTTTTTATAATTATTATCTATTAACCAAGATGAATATCTTGATATCAGTTATTTTACAATATCAGAGGATCAACTTTATTAATTTCCTATTGAGTTTACAAAACTTTAGTTATGAAAAATAAAAATATACTTCAAATCTAGGAAAATCATAAATTATTTCAATTATATTTATATTTAAACTATTTGCTCAAATTATATTTATTCTCAAATATTTCTTAATTAAGAGTCACATATATTAATTAATTAAAATTATTATTTTTAGTATATTGTTTAAAATTACCTAGATTATCATTATCCTGACATAAGTTATTTTCTTCTAATTATTTGTTAAAAAAAGTAAAGAACTATAATATTATTTATATTTCAAATTATTATACTCTCTAATTATTATATTATTATCAAATTATTATATTTTCCTCAAATTATATTCAAATATTCATTAAAATCTAAAAATTATTTATTACTTAAAAATTAACAAGATAATTATCATTTATAACTTATTTAATGAAGTGA
>JAQFZM010003714.1:0-10629 GCA_034695785.1 Galumna obvia
TAATAAATTCAATAATTGAAAATAAATCGATAAGTAGTGGCGATAGTCGATAGTCGATAGTCATTAGACGCCAGTCGACCAGTCGGGAAACTCCTGCGTTACATGACTCTCCCCCGATGAGTCTTCGTCTCGAAGACTTGTGTCTATGGCGAGTCGGGGCTCTTCCTCTGAATCGGTCGAGTCATCATCGGATATATAGATTGTGGCGCTTCGTTGGAGTGTTAACTTGACGTCAGTATGAGTTACGGTAGTCTTTACATTTTTGGCGGGAACGACTGTGCCGAAGTGAGACTCACTGGCTCTGCGTTTTTCGGCTGCTTTCTTCGGGATCTGATCTACCAAACGGGCCATAGCTTTGAGCTTGTCTTCTTCCATATCTCTGGTCGGGTTACTGAACTGAGGAAGAAGAGACCTCGCCTCATTTATCGAGTCTCTGATCCCGGCTCTCAGATTTTCCAGCGCTTGTCCCTCTTCTTGGACCTTTCTTTTGAGATACTCGGCTCTGCTGTGCAAAAGACCCTGGGCATTGGTTAGAGACATCTCGTCGTGAGGAATTCCCGTCTCAGGGACCGGCTCCACGGGTCCAACCAAATCGAAGTTGAGCTCCATAAGGAGTCGGACCTCTGGCGAGTCGTGATCCAGTGGTCTTCGGAGTCTCTGATAGGTCTCCGGCGTCAAATGATTGATGTACGAGTTGTGGAGTTTGGCGACTTCCTTGACTTTGATTTTGTCTCTGTATTTGGCATCGACGAATTAGTAATTAACCAGAAGATAGTGTCGAACTTTGTCTGGATTGTCTCTATTGGACGTGTTCGCGTGTTGCACCGGCACTGTAACGCCATCACTTCGAGTGGCTGTCGCAGCACTTCCTGTGGCGATGCCATACAGCAACGGAGTGTCCATAATTGTTGACACGTGTTCGTCAAATCTCGAAAATGTCAACTTAGGGCCCAAATGATTAACGACTTGAAGGCCAGTATATTCGCCCCGATTACTGTTGAGTTGGGGATCAGTCACGATGAGTTGATTGGGGACTAATCCTCTCGGGATTGACGCGAATTGTTGACCCATTGGGTTGGCTATTATCAACTGGCGATTCTGATTGTTGGCCGCAAGAGTCACCATAATTCGGTTCACGTTATTTTCAGTGCGAGCCACGAGTCGTGCTGTCATTGAGTCGAGGTTTTTATTCAACGCGTGTTGTTTCACGGCCTCATCTAATTGGGCGGCTGTATCTGTCATGAGTCGCCATAGCTGTCTCACATAATTATCGTGAGCTCGCGTTCCTTCGTCGAACGCTTCGGACAGCAGTCGCTTATTAATGACGTCAGTGGACGACACCTGTTGAGAGACCATTTTGTTCGCGACCTCTATTTTGCTGTTGAGAGAGGCTATCACTCCGTCCTTATAGGCCAAGTCATCTAAGAGCTGTCCATTAAGCGTAGTGGCCGCTTGAAAATTCCCCTCGGTCGCACTGAGTTCCACAGATCGCTGGTCAAGTGTTTGTTTAAGCCAGTCGACTTCGTTGATAGCTTTATTGAGCTGAGTGTTGGCGACTCCCAGTTTGGCCTTATATTCATCTTTTTCTTTCTCGAATTTTGACGCCAAATCACTGAGTGTGGTATTTGAATTATCCAAATTGTCGGCCCGGCGCTTTTGCTCTTCTTTTTCTCTTTTCTCCCTTGTGAGCTCTTTCTTGAGCTTGTCTATTTCCGCCTGAGCCTTATATGCCTGCTTTTTATACTCATCGGATTGTTTTTTCCAATTGACCGCGTTCTGAAGTGAATCGCGTGAAGTGGCGGCCACTGGTTGTTCGATGATGAGTGGCGGCTCCAGTCTTTCGATCGCGACAATTGGTTGACTTCTCTCAGGAGGAATAGGCGCCATTTGGCGGTCTGTCGATGGTCCTGCTATTGAGTCTCGAGAAGTACTGGCACTTGCTTTCGCAGCTCTGGCCTTAGCCTTCAATTCTTTAACTGCTTTAGCGATCTCTTCGTCTGAGTGCTTGTGTCCGGCTATTTGAGTGACTTCTATTTGTTCGCCACAGCCTTCTACTGGACATATGGTTCGGCCGAAGAACAAGTCCAATAATTCTGGGAGTTCCAGAGGACGATAGTGAGGGTAATATTGGCCCAAGTAGTGTCTAATTTTGTGCTTTCCTGTGGGGCATTCCTCTTTGCCGTCGCGCACGGACTTTGTGTAAATACAGTCCAAACAGAAGATATGGACGACTTCTCTTACGAAGTCTTTCTTGCGTTTGGCCTTTGACTCGGGCTCACAGGTAACCATTGGGAGCTTGACTTCGCCACAGAAACCACATCTATAGGAGAGTGCGTGGCGGTACGACAACTCATGAGGGACTTCTTGTGATCTCCCAACAAGACAAAGGTCAGTCCATTGATTGAGGGCATCATATTGTATCTGTTTGTTCGGGTGGTTCTTACGTATATTTCGCAGTGTCTCCACCAACTGATCGTGATAGTCATCGACAGCGTCGTCTGTATAGGCGACGGACTGATTGATGTCGAAAATCAGTTTCGGATACTTTTCCTTGTCCGTCTTTTGAGCGCCACTTTCTGTTGGCACTGGGAGACTGTCTTCATCTGAGTCAATGGCGACTTCTGGTATGTTTTTCTTCGCCGGAGGTGGCGGCGGGTCTTTCTTTCCTTTCTTGTTATTAGCCATTGTTGTTGAGACACCTCTTTTGCGAACCATAGGCTGTGTATCAACTCTTTGTTTGTCACAGAATACAAAACTTTATTAGTTATCTGGGCTTTACGTTTGAGTGACGATTAGTGGCCAATAATTGTGTCCTTTAAGTTCTGTGGCGACGGTAAAACTGTGGTCAACTCTTAGGACAAGTTTTAAAACAATCACTGATTGACAAGTGATGGACTACTGAGTGTTAGAGAGAATAAAAGTGAGGGAAAAATGGGCGCCCAAACGATGAACTGATGAGTCAAGTCTTCGATTCTCGTCTACCAAACGAATCATACGTCACGTGACAATAGCTTTGGCCAATCACTGTCTTACTTTGGGCCTCTTTTATTGCTTATGAAATAACAACACCACAATAAACAGTGTTTAGAGTTATAGCTGTGGCAATAACTGTCACTAAGTACTTGTGGCAAATCGATTCTCCCTAAATTATTGCTTGGTGTTCGACGAATTGGAAAAGACCTCCTAATGTTTCCCAAATTAACTTTTTGACGATGGCTGGCAATAGGTGTTGAACAACACTATTGTCATTACACAATTTGCACAATCAGTATTGCCAAAGGTACATAAATTAGCCGGTCAATGGTCCTCTCGTTGGCTCTCTGTTGTCGTCTATAATCTCTTAGCGTCCGTCTGGTGTGGTCTCTATGGATGGCTTCATTCACAGAGACAATTGTTGGACACAATTAGGAACTAAAAATGACTTTCTTTGTCAACAGATTTGTGGTAATATTAACACTTCCACTACAATGACTGACTCTTAACTAATTTCCCTCTTTAGCGATTGCCAGCTTTTATACCTGTAGAAGAAGTCAGTGTCTACCCCTTTATGCCTTAATATGGTCATATTTTACATGTTTTCTTCCAGTAGGCCATTAAAATTGTCTAATATTATTAATGTGAAAATCAATTGTTCTCTTATAGGTGCCTAAGACCGACATGACCTTGCTAACTTTGTGTTGCATTTCTTCTTAAAACGTAAGAGTTTCGTTGACTTCAAAGCCTTCCGTTTTAACGCTTTAAAGGGATTAGTAGACAATTTATGGCCACTTGTTTCCAATTGAATACGAGTTTTGTCTTTAAAGCACTCGTTATGGACCGACATATGCCATCTGGTGTGTGGTCGTGAACACGACTTATGGCAATCGCCAATCGCCAGAATTGCGTCATCTCTCACAGTCGCCAAATGTAATCGCCAAAATATTTACATATTATATAACATATTATACACTTCACAGATATACACAAATGACTAGAGATTATATTATATACACATTCACGGCCAGCCTGGTTGCTTCACAAACTTATATACAATGAAGTCTTTCAATCGGGCCGGCCTACGGACAGCTCTCTTCTGTGGCTCTCGTGTCACCGGTTCGGGACTATTGGCGACCTCTAAGTCACTATCACTGGAGGCGTCGAATCCTTCGTCACCAGAAGGTCCGTCGATTTCGTCATCTGACGTGTCCTCACTTTGTTGACTAGTGGTGTCTCTTCTCGGGCTGGCGATCTCGGTTTGTTCGTCATCCGAGAACTCTATTAGATCGGGCTCGGGTTCAACGTAAAGCCTAAGTTTGCTCACGTGAACGATATTAGATCTGTAACCCTTTCTCTTACTGATTTGCCAGGTGTTGTGTCCGTGTCTCTTTTGTACAACATAAGGACCCGCGTAGTTTGGCAATAGCTTACTTCCATATTGCACTTCCTCTTTGATCACCCATACTTGGTCACCGGGCTTTAAAACACGTCCCATTTCGTGCATTTTCTTATACCGCCGATTCATGTTTTGCCTATTCTCTGCGTTGGCCTTAGCTTTGGATCGAACTGTTTTGATGGCTTCGAATCTGTCGTTTACCATCTTTTCGGCCAATTCTCTGTACTCCAAATAGTTGTCACTGGGATATCGGGCCTCAGTCGAATGAACAAGATAATACGGACTATACTGAGTGCTTTCTTGTGGAGTCGTATTATAAGCGAAGACGGCCTTATTTACGTGTAGATCCCAATTCTCGTCGGGATAGCCATGAATAGCCACCGCTGTACTCAAGTATTTGTTGAAATTTTCAACTTGGCCATTGGATTGAGGTCTTCGCGCACAGGTGGTTTTGTGTTTAATCCCAAACTCTGCATATCTTTCTAAACAGTATTCACTCCCCAGGTTTCGTCCTTGGTCAGACAATATCGTTTCGGGATAGCCATGTCTTAAAACGTATTCTCCAAACAAGGCGTCAATTATTGTCCTGTCCTTCATATTAGGGATGGCCTTCGCATATGCGTATTTGGAGAATCGGTCAACAATTGTGAACAGAAACCGATTCTTAGCTTTGGTGTAAGGCAACGGTCCGATCAAATCCATTGCTATATCCTTGAATGGCGTGTCACTGATGGGGACTGGCTTATAGGTCTCATACAGCTTCGGCTTATTGTGCTTAAAAAGCTGACACTGTTGACACGACCGAATGTACCGCTTAACGTCGGCTTCCAGTGTTGGCCAATAATACTTTCGTTGAATGGCGTTCAGAGTCTTTCTCTGTCCTAAATGACCGGAATGATAGCATTTAAGCACCATTTTGACCTTGCTTTGAGGGACGCACAACTGAAACACCGTATCGCCACCGCTAACTCTTCGTCGATGTAGGACTCCTCGGCTATCAAAGGAATACGATTCACCCGTTCTCTTGGTGACTTCCACTTTATTTAGTTTCTCGATGAAACGTTTGAGGTGTGGATCCTTCCTTTGCTCCTCTGCTATCGATTTGTTATCCCTTTTGGACAGACGAGGTTCTTCTATTAAATCCGGTACCTGATCCGGCTGATCTCGTTCCCGTGGTCGGCTGGCTTGCAGGCGAGTGTCCTTCTTTCGCTGCAACTCCTCGACGTCATAGATCTCTGTGTCGCTCATTACTACGTCATTGTCGTCGTCTGACTCAACGTTTTCTGCAGGGACCTTGGTATATTTATGTGCGAAAGGTCGAGCTGTTTCCACTGTCTTAAGCCATCGTTTTCTCTGCCATTCGTCGAAGTCTTTGAGTGTTGGCAACTGATCATAGGGACACCGACTCAGGTGATCCGCGTCTTCGTGTTTCTTTCCCGGGCTGTGCTCGATATTATAAGTATACCCTTGCAATTTAATGGCCCATTGATTGAGTGATCGGCTCTTAGACGGCTGGTTCTTAATAAAACATAACGCACAATGGTCTGTCTCTACAGTAAAGGGTTTTCCTGCCAAATATACGTGGAATTTTCCAATCGAGTATACCATGGCGAGACATTCCAACTCACTTGCGGAGTAATTCGCCTCTGACTTACTCAGAGTACGACTCACACATGCTAAGAGATGTGGCGGGTCTTTCCTCGATCCACCGGCTGGAATCTGCACCAAATGACCGCCAATGCCAGCCTTAGATGCATCGGTCCGAAGAATGAGCGTCGCATTTGGGTCAAAATGAGCGAGTATAGGCGGGTTGAGTAGTGCCTCCTTTAATGCGTCGAATGCTCGCTGCTGTTCAGGGCCCCATACGAACAATTGCTTTTGTCTGAGCAACAGAAATAACGCCTGTGCTATCTTTGAGAACCCCTTTATGAAGCGTCGATAGAAACTGCAGAAACCAATGAATGATCTGACTTCCTTGACAGTTTTCGGGACTGGCAACTCTCGTATCGGTGCTACTCTTTCTGGATCCGGTTGTATGCCTTCAGGGGTGATGAGATGACCAAGGTAGGACACAGCTTTCTTAACAAAGAAACACTTTGAGGGCTTCAGCTTAAGATTGTATTCTCTGGCCAAATATTTCTTTCAAGTCTTCCAAATGTTTCTCAAACCCTTTTGAATGGGCGATTAGATCGTCTAAATAGACAAGACAACTTTTGCGATTAAGGCCATCAAATATTTTGTCCATTGCCCTTGACATTGTAGCTGGAGCATTTTTCAGGCCAAAGGGCATGTAATTGAAAGCGAAAGTTCCCATATGGCAGATAAAAGTAGTCTTTTCTTTGGAATCTTCGTCCATCTTGACCTGCCAATAGGCTGCATAGGCATCCATTGTCGAATAGTGATCGGAATCGCCGAGCTGATCCAACGCATCGTCTATTCGCGGCATTGGATAGGCATCCGTTTTCGTTATGGCATTCAATCCTCGATAGTCAACGCAAAATCTTATCGTCTGGTTTCGTTTGCTTACTAATACAACAGGTGATGCCCAGGAACTAATAATGGGTTTGATTATTCCTTGTCTGAGCATGTCCTGAACCTGTTCCTCGATGGCTTTCCTCTCGAATTGAGAGATCTTATATGGCCGTTGTTTTATGGGCGGATGACTTCCGGTATCGATTTTATGGATCTCATCCACTATCTGTCCCTTCGGATCGCCTTCTAGATAAAAACAATCGCGGTGATCGGCCAAGACGTTTAAAACCTCCTTTCGTTGATCGGGTGTCAAGTGGTCGCCGATATTGAACAACTTCGCATAGGCTTCGAGGTCCTCTGGTCGTTTGGTAATATCCACTCTGTCTCTTAAACTGCCTGCCAGACCGAAACTCTTCTGGACAGCATTGGACCACTTAGTCTTTTGCTTTCGTTTATACCGGTTTTCCTTTGGGAAGGAAATGACGGACTCTACACAGGGTCTGACTCGGGCGACAACTAGACCTGCCTCGAAAGTTTTGATGTGTGGGCTATTATTGACGATAACTATTGTGGCTCTGGTCTCGTCTGTATCGCAGACTCCTGTCTCCAATAAAACATCCGGATCCACGAAAGAGTCATGGCGATGGACTAGCATTTGTCGAGCTTTGGTACTCTCGCTCAGCCTCAATGGCACTATCTTATGTGTCATCGGTTCCAATACTAGTCTTTCTTTGAGCGAACAATTAGTCCATGGGTGTATATCGTTAGCCGGGTCGTCGCTCAGCACAGGTGTCGACTCAATCGTTGTGGTGGTGACAGCCTTCGGTGTCGTTGGCAATGGAATTGCATTTTCTGGAGTACTTTCCCGTGAGTTATATTCGACGTCAGTGTCGGGCGGATAATAATTTCCCCCTTTCCTACACTTCTCTGTCAATTTGACTAACTGTCGATACTTCAACTCATGAATCTTAGGGAAGTGGTTGCCATTAAGTGCTTCCTTGTCCTGTTGTGATATGGGCCGAGTCTTAAACGTCTCAAAGCTAGAGATGGCGTGTTTAACTCCCTTTTTCCCGGATACCTTTGGCAACCGCACAACTATCAGATATGGCAAATGGCCCAATCGACAGGTTGAACGCCTCAATAAGATCCTGACCGATGATGAGGTGTGGTGTCATTCTTTCAATGATAGGGAACGTGTAGTCAACGGTCTGGTTACGGAACGAGACCCTAACCTTTTTCACGACGCCTAATGGTTGAATGTTATGGCCTCCAACGCCGTTGAAAAAAGTGCCCCTCCAATTGCCATACTCGAACCGAAAACGAGCGGCGCATGCAGCAAACATCAGGGAGTAAGTGCCTTCCGTATCAAATAAGGCCTTAACGCGCTGGCCATTAAGCAAAACCGGATAACAGTTCTTCTGTTTTATTGTATTGCAAGTACAGACAGTTTTATCATTAAAGTCTTTAGCTGTGGTGTCATATGAGTGTTGAGGACATTCGTCATGGCTTCCACGTCTCTTTTCTCTGTGGGATTGCCAATCCTTCTGTGAGCGGCGGTTAGCCTGTCCCGTTTTAGAATAGTTTTGTTGACCCTTTGGTTCGGTGTCTCTACTTTTGTCAACATTTCTGTCCTTTTCCTTTGAGTCAGCCCTCTCAAAACGTCGGGATTGGTTAGCCCGAAATTTGTCCTTGTTTTCTCGCCAACGGGCGGCATCGTAGGGCTGTTCGCACTTCGTGGAAATGTGGCCAACTTTATTGCAATTGAAGCAAGTCCCTTTAAACTCTTTATCTTTTGGAGGACTGTAGCCATATTTGTTGTCACGTCTGTCTCTGCTGTGACGTCTGTCACGTCTGTTGTCATAGCGATGATCGCGTCGTCTGTCGCCACGTGACCTGTCAAAGTGACGTTTGTCGTCACGTCGTCTGTCATATCCGCTGTCATATGTTTTGCCATTGACCTTGGTCCTTTGGGGCTTTTCTTCGTGTTTTGGAGCGGCAACCTTTTGATCCCTTTCTTTCAATTTGTTTATACGATACAACTGTTCCAAACAGGCCTTAATTCTGTCCAAACTGGTTTCCATGATAATGGCAGTCATATATTCCTTGTGGAGTCCGGCCTTCACACAGCTGACCACTTCTGCATCACTGATAGGAACTTCCAGACGGGTCCTAAGCCTCAACAAATGGTTTAGGTATTCCATAGGACTCTGACCGTCTCGTTGTCGCGCATTATAGAATGCTAGGCGAGTCTGGTGCTCGTAATCGGTAGGTTTGAATTCACGAAAGAAGTCGTCTTTGAATTGTTCCCAATCGGGTGGCACTCCATTGTACTTCGCCTGATACCAGACACTTGCACTCATGGTTAGATGACCGGCTAAATAGCGCACTTTATCTTCGTTGGCCCATCCATTAATGGCGGCAGAAGTTTCGTATCGTCTCAACCATTCTACTGGATCCTGACCATGCCCCTTAAACTCTCGAGGCCTGTCCTTCAATTGAACTGGTCGTGGTTGGCTGACGAGTGGATTCGCTGTAGGATTGACATTGGCTTGAGTCAGTCCCCTCACGATTCCTTGGGTTATGTAGTTGGCATCAGCTCTCGATAGACGCGAGTGACGGCTCTGCGTTGACGAACGACTCGATTGCGACGAACTGGTACTACGAGTACGCCTTCTCCTTCGGGTTTGTACTGCCATTTGTGGACGTGGCAATGGCGAGGATCTCCTGGATGGAGATGAACTTACTGTCCGTTGCCTTGGTAGGGATACGGATCGCCTGGGCTCCCCCTGTGGTCCGTCGGGCGAATCGATCCGTTCAGACCTATGTTCCAGAGATTGGATCTCTGTACGGTTGCGCTGGACCTCGAGCATTAGGGTTTGAAGTCGCCTTTGCTTCCTCTGTCTATCCCTGTCCACTCGGCCTTGTTGCTGTCTTTCCCTCAAATCGATGAGGAACTCTCTTTCATTGTTCCGGATGCGGGCCCAGGACTGGATTTGAGCGTCCAAGTCATCGTCATCGACTTGGTGTGGAACCTGACCTGGCACATTTTCGGATCCCCTTGCGTACTGGTGTTCTGTCTGGTTGTTGGGGCCAACCACAATGTTTTGGGCAACGGTGTTGTCAATATGTGGGATGAGGTCATCGTGTGGCGATCCTTCGTCCGATGGTGCACCTCCTCTGAGGCGATTTTGGTCACCCCGGTCAGTACGATGAGTGTGGATTGGAATGTTGACCGTGTTTCCTCTTTCCTCGTTTTCCCCGTCGCCAGATTCTGAGGACTGGGACTGTATTTCGAGGGGACTCCGGTCTCTGTGGTTCGGGTCTTTTCCCCGCCGTGGTCACCGAGGAGTAGGCAATCGGCCCAATGGTGATCCGTTGGGGTCTGAGCGAAGATGTGGACGACTTTCAGCCATTTATTTATACGACCGGCGTGTACTCAATAGCGTATGGAGACGACTATTCGTGATCTACCCGGCGCAGCTCCACCACATGTAACGCTTACGACCGCTGGTTGGATTTGTCTGGGGGACCGTAAACTCGCTGTAGGCCGGGTGGCGATTACCCGACGATGAATGAAGACATAAACGGATTCAAAAATACAAAATTGAATATTTATTTATAACTTTCTTTAAGTAATTCAAAAATTATTGTCATTTAATTAAAATAAAACATTTAAAACATTGTTTAAAATACGAATAATTATTATTTAAACTAATCGCCAAAATTAAAAGATGAGATGACTGACTAAAACGGACTTCAATTGGTCTCAATCTCGAACTGAACCG